>CAWUQD010000014.1:0-36608 GCA_963924495.1 Nemapogon koenigi
CCCTAGGGAAGGACATAGGCTACTTTTTTAAATCCAACCGGAAAAATCTCAAATGCTTTTCTGCTCTCAAGATTTTGCAAGTGCATTTTGTAAAACTTTTTGGCACCAGATATTTTTAGACTAATTCAACCCTGCTGAATACGATACTGCCGGTGCCAGGCCCTTCACGGCTCCGTTCTTACCCTACCCCCCAAAACATGTCGCTAACAGCAGTTTTTATTTTTTACAAAATCTAATAGAGATAAAAGAAAACTGTCAATGGCGAAAATAATCTTCATTAAATTCTCTATAACATTTGTGTAGAAATTATTTCAATAGGAGAGATAAGTTTATGAAACCTGTCTACCTGAACTGCTTGAAAAAATGTTGTTTCTATAATAATAAAAAAGCTGAAGAGTTTGTTTTGCATTAAACACTTTAAACCATCACCCTTCTTTACTTTCTGAACTCACATATTCTACATTGGTGACCCCGACCCCCACAAAAGAGCGGAGCAGTAACCATTAACACAGGTGGCATTAAAGGCATTGTCTATAAAATCATACCTAATTCATCTCAATAGGGTTAATGGTTTCAGAAATATATTATTTATTAGTCCAATCAATATAATTTCTACACAAATATTGTGGAGAATTTAATGTAGACTATTTTTGTCATTGACAGTTTTCTTTTAGCTCTAATGATTTTTGCAGAAAATCAAAAGGGAGGGGCTGGCATTAGTCTCAAAAGACCTGATGCCAAAAAGTTTCACAAAATGCTGTTTGATCATGAAAGCAGAATATTATATTTATATAAGGCAAGTAAAAGTTTGGATGGGCTCAGGTAGGGAAAAGCCCGGGATGGCAAGGTAGTATGTTTCTGTAAATAAATACTAAAGTATCAAAATCGGTCCAGTAGTTTTTGAGTCTATTAATCTCGTATATACCACATTTGGGGAAAATGGAGCCCTTATAAGTTTGTCATGTCCATCTTTATGTCACAGGCCTCTTTTAATTGTTTTTTATGATAATTTACAGAGAGGCGTCTTAATTTATGTGAACTGCCAAATTACGAAAATAAATGTTTTATGGGTGGGTCTCCATACATTTTTAAGTACACATTTATAATTTCAGAGTGTTACAAATGCCTCAATTTGATGAAACGGAACAAGGAACCCTCACTCTATTACGGTTTACTGCTTTCGCTCTTAGCCAATTGTTTGTATATATAGATTATTGTAAGTAAACTGTACTAACAGCAATAATACATTCTCAATATTATGTACTAGTATTATTGTGCCAACAATGTCTGTCCGTCTGTCTCTCTCTCTCAAGCCTCTTCAAACTTCTAATGAAATAGATTTGACATTCCCACACTATAATATATAGGTAACACCGCGGCTCAAAATAAGTGAGCGCACCTCGTCCTCGAGACAAGAGATGTCCCGTCCGCCGGCTGTGAGAGCGTGCAGCAGGCGACAGCGAGCTCCTTCGTCGTCAGTACGCGGCGGCGCCTCTCGCAGCCAGCGCATCATAACTGTCCGTAGAGGGCCGCTCGTGTCCGTCACGGTCGCCTCCGCCAGCGCTGCCAGGAAGGCGAGTGCTGCGTGACGAGCCTCGGTCTCCGGCGCGTCCAGCAGATCGCGCGTGGCGGCCCACAGTCGCTCGGGCCCGCCCGGCGGCAGCACGGCGCCCGCGCGTTGTTCCCAAAAGTCGCGCATGGCCCGCAGGCGCCGCGCCGTGGCCGCACCCTGACCCAGCTCGCGCTCCAACTCTGGCGGGAGGGGTGCCGGACCCGCCGGGCCCACCTCGACACCCGCTCCGCCCTTGACGAAGTACTGCTTCAGTCGCTCCTGCAGCGTCTTGGCACTCTTGTCCCGCGACCCCATCTTACTTACCGGAGGTGATGACTACTATACTATACATACTTCTTGCACGCGATTTACATTTACCAAGCGATACGATCGAGCTATAATTGTTTTGTAGTCAGACGCAATATTAATTACCACCGTTTATTATAACCCAAAAATTATATTCCTTGCGCTCTCTCTCTCTCTGTGAAACGAATGCACAAAGAGAAAAACTGTAAGCAAGGAATATACTACTCTCTTGTCAGTAAGTATTATAAGCAAGGAATTTTTTTTTTTTTTTTTTTATTGATTGGCAATGGACAACATTTCATTTTTTAATCACCCATTTTTATTACTTTAATTAAAAATATATTAAAAAATAAGTTACACGTATTTTTGTATTTTATTTTTGGTTGAGTTTTTATATTTTTAATTTAATTATGAATTTTTATAAATTCTGAGGACTTATAAACTAAAAACCTTAGCTAGGACTAAAATTAAGAAATATAAACTGTCACCCAAAGAAAGTGACTGATAGTGTCAGTCAAGTCACAGAGTAAACGTTATAGAAATGCAAAGAGTATAATATACCGTGTTCCAAATAGGTGTTGCCGTAGCCGGAACTCAAATAGCCTACAACATTATTCATAATGTATATAACAATACTAGCTTTTGTCAGCGGTTTCACTCGTAAATATATTTCCTGTGATAGCCCATTCGAAACTAGCAAAACTTCCAAAAAATATTATATAAAAGAAGTATTTTTATAATATTATTTAAAGAATAATTATTAATTTAGCTTCAAATGGAATAAAAATGGGTAAAATTAATAGAAGGCAACACCTGAGTTCAATAACTAACAACTCTGCCAACAGACATTAGTATTTTTAAATTAGAGGGTTAGCACAGACTAGGGCACCTATTAATCCTCATTTTTCAATATTTCAGTATTTTTAAAATAACTCGAAAATTAAAGGATATAAAAATAAAAAAAAATGAAAAATAAGCTTTCTAGCATGTAATCTCCAAACGGTTTTCGAATTTTGGTACCTTACGAAAAATGAAATGTTGTCCATTGTACTAAGATAAGTACATTTCTGCCAGTGTCACGTCGTTATTCAGTTACATTTATCTGTCGAAATTTAGTATCGAAACTTTCAGGAATCTGAAATAAATAATACAATACTACTTCTATATTTACAACTAAATTAATTAAAACTATTTACATACACAAAAAAAAATTATTCAACATTAAAATAATATTTAAATTAAATAATTCATGACTAAATACAACTTAAGATAGGTACAATGAAATTGATACATAACTGAAACTAACAAATTATTTAATAAGAATGATAATAAATAAACATAAAGCTTTATTTAAAATATAGATAGACTTATATTTTTATGTTATTATCCGATAAAAATTTAGATATGTATAATAATCTTTATATTTAGGAGCAAAGACGAAACTGCGTTTCTCTGTGAAAACAAAAGTTTTATTTACCATGTTTTTAAAATACATTAAACATCTTTTACTTACATTAAATTACAATAAAAAATGACACTCACCTGTGAAAACAAAAGAAACAACATTAAAGCCTTTGTTCCAGGTTTTGTGACTTCTAAATTAAAGTTAAATCTTAATAAATTGCACAAATTAATTTCTAATTATAAAATCCAAATGCAACGTAGTGTCACAGAGTAATCAGGTCGAATGCCACCTCACAACTGTCAGTCATGATATTTGTGTAGGCTGTGACGCAACGCGGCAAACTCAAATTATATAAAAACGAGAGATAGTGTAGTGCTTTCTTTACATCTCCCCCAATAGAGGGAAAACAATTACAAGTGACAATGCGTGTAATTGTTTAATCACTAACCAACATTGGAGATAGTTTGGCAATGTGGTAGAAATTTGACTCCGCTTTCCTGTGTCCGGCATCAACTTCATAGATTGAGTTGGAAATTTTCTTTAAAATCTTGTAGGGTCCAATTCTCAATTCATCCATTTTTTTTCTATTTAGTCGATTTCCGTTTTCCACATAGACCTTATCTCCCACTTCAAATTTATATTCTTTCCTATGTATGTCATAAATTTTCTTATTATAATTGTGAGATTTTATTGTGTGGTTAATTGCTAGTTTTCTATCTCTTTTTAGATCTTCTTTTGTACATCTTGATTTCAGTTCAGGCGGTAAAATGTTTACATTTTCACCTTCCAAAAGGTATTTTGGAGCAAACCTTGTTATTGTGTGTTCGGTTTCATTATATTTTTCTACACATTTGTGTGCAATGGTTGTCCATGCACTCTTCTTATCATTTTCATTTATTTTGCATCTTATCTTGTTGACTAAAGTTTGGTTCAGCCTTTCATTAAGCCCATTCGAAAATGGTGCATCCACAGCAGTGAAAACCATTCTTATGTTATTTTTCTTTAGAAATTCCTTAAATTCTTTGGAATTGATGCCAGGGTATTGGTCTGTTAGTATCATATCAATATTGTAATTTTGTATTACATTTTTTACAAGTGTGATAAAATCATTGGCACTTTGATTTTTTGATGTGAGGATATAAGCATACCTGGTGAAATGATCGACCAGAAGATGAAGGTATATTTTTGTTGACCGTGATCCTCCGAAGCCTCCAATGGTGTCAATTGATACAATTTCAAACGGGCGTGTTGCTGGACCTAAATGTGACATTAAACCATATTTTGACCTTTTCCTTGATTTGTTTTTTATACAGACTTCACATTCATCACAAATTTGTTTAATGTTTGTAATGATATTCTTAGCTGTGTAAAATGGTGTTATCTTATTTATCATCTGTGTTCTCCCAAGGTGGCAGTAAGTGCTGTGGACATCTTTTATTAGAGTTTTGCTAAGTTTTTCTGAGAGTATAATTTTGTTCCTTCTCTTATTCTTGTTGTAGTAAATTTCATTCTCCAATATATGTTTGTTTTTTTCATTTTGTAAGTTTAAATTTGCGTTTTGGTCATCTTTTATGTCTTGTAGGTTTATTAAATTTACCACTTTTAGAAAGTCATCAGCATTGTCCCAAGGATCTAAAACTGGATTTCTACTTAAACAGTCTGCTTCTTGATTAGATTTTCCTGGGTTATATTTTATTTTAAAGTTGTATTGGGATAAATAATATGTCAAGTCACCGAGTTCCTCATCGGTTCTAGCCTTGATATTCATATTTTCTAAAGGTTTATGATCTGAATATACTGTAAATTTCTTTCCCATAAGCCAGTGCTGCCAATATTTCACAGCTTCTTTTATTGCCAGGCATTCTAGATAGATTGCTTTCTTCTTTTTTTGGGATTCATTTAATTTTCTTGAAAAATAAGCAACAGGCCTACTGTCTCCGTTTTCATCCTCTTGTTTCAACACTGCTCCTACTCCTTTGATGCTTGCATCCGTGTAAATGTTTATTGGTAGTTCAGGATCAAAGATCTTCAGAATTGGTTCTGAGCATAGCAGTTCTTTTATTTTATTAAATGATTCCTGACATTCTGTTGACCATATGAATTTCACATCTTTTCTCAATAAATTGTGTAATGGATTTAGGACAATTGCACTGTGTGGTACGAATTTATGATGAAAATTTATTTTTCCTAGGAATTGACGTATATTTTTTCTCGTTTCTGGTACAGGAAAATTTTTGACAGCGGTCAAATAATCTTTTAGAGGTCTGACCGAATTATTCTCTATTATGTGGCCTAAATATTTGGCATAATTATTTGCAAAAATACATTTAGAAAATTTCAGTCTAAAGCCTTCTGTAAGTATTGCCTCCAGTAATCTCGATAGATGCATTATATGATCCTCAAATGTTTTCGAAAATATTAAAATATCGTCTATAAAATTTACTGTAAAACTAGACAGTTTGTATTTTCTTATGATGTTACTCAATATTCGTTGAAAAATGGCTGGAGCAGTCTTTAATCCAAAAGGGAGGCATGTCCATTGGAAATGCCCCTCCTGTGTAACAAATGCAGTTTTGTATCTATCTTGAATTTTCAACGGAATTGACCAAAATGCTGAATTTATATCCAAAGTAGAAAAATATCTACAGTTTACAGTTTTTACCATTAAATCTTCAATTAATGGAAATGGTTGTGATTGAGGAATCACAATTTGGTTCAGTTCTCTGAAATCTATACATAGCCTTGTTTTACTTTCATCTTCTTTTTTGTATGCTAGGGTTACCGGAGCCGCAAATGGGCTATAAGATTCCTCAATCAATTTTTTTTCTAGTAGTTTTGATATTTGATTTTCTATTTCTCGTCTATCTTCCGTTGTGCATCTGTATGGACGTTTGCAACAGTATTTATCCAACATCAAGTCAATGTGAGCTTCATAATCTTGTACAGTGCCGATGTCATATTTATCCTTAGCAAAGATTGATTTGTATTTGTCTACTAATTTATTAATTTCTGATTTTTGATATGAATCTAAATGGTTTATTAACATTTCAAATTCATCACAGTTTATATTTTCACTGAAGTTTATTTCCAATTTGTTTATGGACTTAGTGTCATGTTCTACTATCTCAGGGCATAAAAATAATCCTTCTTCATTTTTTTCACCTAGTACATCAGGAATTTTGACATTTGTTGTTTTCGAAATATCATTTCTAGAGAAGTTATTATTTTTCATGTCCACTTCATTTGGGATTATATTTTTTCCTTTTGGCTTGTTACATTGTGTAATCTTTAAATCTTCATTTTGTATTAAATTGAAATTTTTTATGCAATCCAAACCAATTAGAAAGTCGTAATTGAAGTTTTCATTGTCTATTATAAAAATATCCATAATTTTCTCTAAATTATAAATTTTTATTTTTAATGTTACAATACCTTTTGTTTTTTTCTCACCATTAATAGTTTTTAAGTTTACCATTTGTATATCCCTTTTATTATCTTTCTGTTGTATCTTTAATAATTTAGCATTTATTAGTGACACATTTGAACCTGAGTCATAAATACCAGAGACATTTAAAGTATCATTTAATAGTAACTTTATTTTTATTAATGGTGGCACTTCTAGTTTTTTAGATTCTTGTCATTCAATTCAATTTCCAATTCTGAGTTATTTACAGTTTTCACCACTGATTTTTGTTTGTTTGTTCTAAACCAACAATTTTCCTCAGGATGGTAACGTATCCCTTTTTTTTCATTTACACAAATCTGGCATGGTTTCTTTTCCTCATATTTTTTTGGTTTTGTGTCAGAATTTGTATGTTTTCTTTCATATTTATTTTTCCCAACAAGATATTCCAACTTTCCTATTTCATTGTAGAGATCTTCCGTTTCTTGTAAAGTTTCTCTGTCAATTTTGTCAGTCACATAATTAGGCAAGCCATATGCTATAAGGTCAATAAGTGTTCCCGTATCAATGGATTTTCTTACTTCCAGTAACAATTTTTCTTTTTTTAAGGCATACTCAAGTAACGAACCTGTTTGATATTTGAAGGCAAGAGCATATCTAATGGGGGACCACCCTTTGTTTGCAAATGTCTCACAAAAATTTTTTTCCCATTTATCCCATTCAGATTCTATTGTATGCTTAATTAACATGCAGCTATACCAATCTATACTTGAGTATTGCAAAAAGTTTTTTAACATTTCAATTTTCTTTCTGTCATCATCAATTTTAAATCGTTCACATTCCTTATTAAAATCTTTTATCCACTGGTAGGCATTTGAGGTTTTGCCAGAGAATTTTCCAATCATGAAATCCTTTGCAATTTTTTCTAAGTTTTTAGTTTCAGATTTTTTTTCTTTGTCTTCAAGTAATTTCTCCAAAAGTTTTTCCAATGTTTGATTTGAGCCACTAGGGTTAGATGATTCAGCATGTTTTGTTTCTTCAAAAATTTCTTCTAAGTACACATCATTAAACTGCAAGTTTTGTTCTTCATCCAGATATACTTTTGAAATATCATCTGTCAAGGTTATCCATATTTTCCTTGTTTGATATCGTTTATTTAATGATTTTTTTACCTTGGCATAGTTGGAGGTATTTGTTATAACTTGATGGAAATTTGCAGGTTGTTGCTCTGTTGGTATTCCAAATGTGTGTCCGCTGGGTGTGGCTATTGATGTTATACATATTATGTTTGATTTTCCCTCTGCTGCTGACTTGACCATAAAATCAAACCTCAATTTCTCCATTATATATTAGAATTTTCTTAAAAGCAAAAATGTTGTTTTATAATAATCTTTATATTTAGGAGCAAAGACGAAACTGCGTTTCTCTGTGAAAACAAAAGTTTTATTTACCATGTTTTTAAAATACATTAAACATCTTTTACTTACATTAAATTACAATAAAAAATGACACTCACCTGTGAAAACAAAAGAAACAACATTAAAGCCTTTGTTCCAGGTTTTGTGACTTCTAAATTAAAGTTAAATCTTAATAAATTGCACAAATTAATTTCTAATTATAAAATCCAAATGCAACGTAGTGTCACAGAGTAATCAGGTCGAATGCCACCTCACAACTGTCAGTCATGATATTTGTGTAGGCTGTGACGCAACGCGGCAAACTCAAATTATATAAAAACGAGAGATAGTGTAGTGCTTTCTTTACATATGCATGATATTATGAAAATATTAGAATTCATCATAATATGTAGAAGACTCACTATGTTGATGGGAAACTGAATATTGTTACTTAATAAAGATTTCATAAAATTATCCCGATTATATAATTCACATGAAAAAAAAAGATGGTTAGCATCTCCAATATCCAGCCCACATTCACAAATTGATGAATCTTTGATGTGAATTTTATTGATATTAATAAGCAAGGAATATACTACTCTCTACCGAGATTATATAGATGATTATAAGTTACTCTATGATAATCACCTTTTACTTGCTCTGTGATAATCACTACGTTTTCGAATTAGAGCTGGTCGTTTTTTTGACTAACCGTTTCATGAAACAGATTTTTGCCATGTAACGAGCGAACGCTTTTGGCATTATCACAGCATTCTGGCATAGAAGAAAAATCAGTTTTAAAAAAAAAACAGTTTCGGCGAATCAACTATACGTGCAGTACGTATAGTTGATTCGCCGAAACATGTTTTTTTTTAAACTGATTTTTCTTCTGGTGTTGTACGGTACAACCAAATATTTTTTTAAATCGATTCTGTAGTTTCAGAGATTACCCCTACATCAAATCTTATATAGGTACTGTACCTCTTTATAATATTAGTATAGATTAGATACATGCACGCATAACACATACTTTGGGGTTCCGTGTTATAATATTTAGAACCGCGACATCTTTCGTTTCGACTCAAAGGCCAAACCGACGAATCCATACAGGGCCAGCCAGGGAAGGAATGCACGGCCCGAGTGTGTCCAACAGCATATTGGCCGACCCAGCAGTTCTAGTGTTGGACATTCTCGGGCCATGCATTCCTTTTGATGACAGTAGTTTCTATGCAAACAATAAATGGCTAAAATAATTTATTGTTCCAAGTTTCCTCATTCTGGTCAAAATAAAAGATGTAGCGGGGGGTCCTATGTATGCTAACCATAAAAATTCTACCAAAAATATTTCCGAGGCGGTTTTGAAAAAGAAACTGGTTTGCTGTTCTTTTAAAATGAACCATAACGCTGTATCAATCAACGGGTTTTTTGAATGAATGAATATAGTATGTACGATTTATGCCTTAGAAATAAATTGTTGGGCCGGACCTCTCGGCCCCGGGCTATCTCTGGCCGGTCCTTGTTGGACATGAACGTTTTGGCCTGTTCAAGGCCATTCGACCGAAACGAAAGTGTCGCTGTCAAAATATATGCTAACCCAGCAGCTCTATTTCGAATGCACAGAATCCACAATCAATCAAATCAATCAACATGAAAAATAGCTCCACAGACTAACATCTGTCGTGTCGATTCTTTACAAATGATTATTTACTCTATGGCTCGAACTCGAATAAAGCGGGGAACTCCTTGCCCACGGGCAGTCTGTCAGGTCCGGACAACCTTGGGTCCAACTGTCTGTTAGGGATGGGCAAATGAAAAAAATATATCATTGTTATTATTATTATTAAGAATTTTAAAAACATTATGTGGAGTCTGGTGGGGTGGTCATCCTTATTATTTAAAAATTTTATATAACGCTATTATTCGGAGCCATTTGGATTATGGTTCTTTTCTTTTAATTCCTGCCAATAAAAATTCACTTAAGAAATTAGATCTTATTCAATCCAAGTCTCTTAGAATAATTCTTGGGGCAATGAAAAGCAGCCCAGTTAATGCTCTACAACTAGAATCTGTCGACCCTCCCCTTGCTTTACGCAGGCAATATTTATCTGACAGATTTCTATTTCGTATTGCCATATTTAAGAAGCATGCTATTTTTCCTAAACTTTCACTATTAACAAGATATTGTGGTTCAAATAGTTATTGGACAAATAAAACGATTCCTTCCTTGGTTAAAAGTTATCAATATTTTAAAAATATTAAATATCCTATAGTTAGATTAAATAATCTCCCTTTATACACACATTCTTTTGATACATGCATTTTTGTTCCAAGTGTAATTTGTAATATAGGAATAACAAAATCTACTTTAGAAGCTAATAAAGAATTTTGTTCAATTATTGATTCAAATTGGCCCAACTATCATTATATTTTCACAGACGCCTCAAAACTTACTGAAAAAGGTTGTGTTGGTATTGGAATTTTCCATAAGAATTGGAATATTGTCCAAAAAATCAAATATCCTCCAGAAACAACAGTATATACAGGAGAATGTTTGGGTATCCTTGAAGCTATTAAATATATTTTATTATTTAAATTAAAATCTACAGTAATTTTCTCAGATTCACTAAGTTCTATTCAATCAGTATGTAAGTCCCCGTTTTATTCAAAAGATCATAATATCATATTATATAATATTAAGTCGGCTTTACAAAATTGTATTGATAAAAATTTAAATGTAATTATTGTTTGGATTCCTGGTCATGCTAATATTTATGGAAATGAAAAGGCTGATAAATTAGCCAAAGAGGCAGTATCATGTGGAGATGTTTTTCCTTTTCAAAATTTTTGTCATGATCTTATTAATTTACCTAGATTATCTCTGTTTGAAAATTGGAATAAATCATGGAGAATTTCTTCTAAGACTAAGGGTACATTTTATAGAAAGATTGTTGAGCAAGTTCCTGCTAAACCCTGGTTTTTTAAAATTCATTATTCTAGAAGTATAACATCTTCAATTAGTAGATTACGCTTGGGTCATACCTGTCTTCCTGTTCATCTCAATAAAATTCACATCAAAGATTCATCAATTTGTGAATGTGGGCTGGATATTGGAGATGCTAACCATCTTTTTTTTTCATGTGAATTATATAATCGGGATAATTTTATGAAATCTTTATTAAGTAACAATATTCAGTTTCCCATCAACATAGTGAGTCTTCTACATATTATGATGAATTCTAATATTTTCATAATATCATGCATATCTAAATTTTTATCGGATAATAACATAAAAATATAAGTCTATCTATATTTTAAATAAAGCTTTATGTTTATTTATTATCATTCTTATTAAATAATTTGTTAGTTTCAGTTATGTATCAATTTCATTGTTCCTATCTTAAGTTGTATTTAGTCATGAATTATTTAATTTAAATATTATTTTAATGTTGAATAATTTTTTTTTGTGTATGTAAATAGTTTTAATTAATTTAGTTGTAAATATAGAAGTAGTATTGTATTATTTATTTCAGATTCCTGAAAGTTTCGATACTAAATTTCGACAGATAAATGTAACTGAATAACGACGTGACACTGGCAGAAATGTACTTATCTTAGTACAATTGCCATCCAATAAAAAAAAAAAAAAAAAAAAAGTATTCTACAGTGAGGTATAACAGAATAGTGTAAATCATATGTATAAATATTAAATAATAAAGGACTAAGAACCGACCCTTGAGGTAAACCTTTATATATTTTTCTAGCATAATTAATGTAAATTAATTTGAATTGTTCTTTCTAATAACATGTTGATAACAAATGTGACTAATTTTTCAGGAACCTTAAGAGTTCTCATTTTATTATCTAATAAAGGAATTAAGACCTTGTCATATGCAGCGGTTATATCAAAAAATGCTGCCACAGTAGACTCTCCTCTACTAAAAGAAAGTCTTATATCAGTAGTGAATATTGCTAAATTATCCATCACATTTCTACCTTTCCTAAAACCAAATTGGAAAGGTGATAAAATATTATGAAACTCAATGAACCATTCTAAACGATTTTTGACTAAATGTTCAGTAATTTTTTGCCAAACAAGATGACATTGCAATAGGACGATATGAGTAAATATCCTCTGGATTTTGAAATGGCTTCAGTATCGGAACTACCTTTTGAATCTTCCAGCTGGCAGGTATATTTCCACTAATAAAAACACAATTAATAAATGTTAAAAAATATTCTAAAATATCATCATTAAGATTTACAATAAATGAGTATAGAATGGAATCTAATCCAGGAGCTGAATCTTTGACGTGGGATAAAACTATTTTTAATTCATGGAGGGAAAAAGGAGAACAAAGTTTGTCATTATGCATAGAAGGAAGAGATGTAGAGAGATGTAATGTAGATATTTCATCTTTATTAGGGACATAGCTAGGACAAAGTTTACATATAAAAGAATTAACTAAATCTATAGGAATATAACTTTTTGATTTGTTATCTAGAGAGTTACGATATATACGAATATTTTCCCAAACAAGACTTGATGGAACCTTAGGGGAAAGAGAAGAGCAAAATTTATTCCAACCAGAGCGTTTTTTTACGTAGCAATTGTCTGGTTTGTGCTTCAACTTTTTTTAATTCTATGTAATTCTCAGTTGTTATTGAAATTTTAAATTGATTTTCAGCCTTACATCTCAGTCGAATAGCTGCTGTACATTCTTCGTCCCACCACGGAGGAGAGGCACGAGAATGAGATGATTTTAAAGGAATACATTTCTTAGCTGTATTTAATAAGTGATCACACAATAACTCAACACAGCAATCAATATTATCCTCTGTAGGATTAGGCAGATTTGGAACAATTTCTAATAAAGTACTATTATAAAATTTCCAATCTGCAGATTTAGTTTTAAATTTTAGGTTTGTTGAAGAGTTTTAACCTTTCCTGGAAATAAAATTAAAATTGGATAGTGGTCACTGCCAAATGAACTATCCACAAACACAAGTTAAAATCATCCAAAATATCCAGTACTTGATGACCAAAACTGTCAGTCCGGTTACAACCCCATAAACGGTGATGACAATTGAAATCACCAAGCAATATAAATGGAGATGAAAAAGAACTAATATTTTTTCTAATTTCACGAAATCTAGTAGATGAAGGATACGGGATATATATACATACATAAATAATGTCCTGAATTTTAACAGCTACTATATTAAGATCTGAATTAATGTGGTTGGTGATTATTTGAACAGGAGATAATGACTGATGAATGAGTAGCATGCAGCCTCCTCGGTCATCCTGCCTGTCATCTCTGAAGCAAGAAAACCCTGACATCCGAAATTGATAAGCAGGTTTTAACCATGTTTCCAAAAATGCTGCTATTAAAATTTTATGTTTTTTAAAAATGTAAAGAATGTCAGAATGTTTATTTTTGATGCTACTACAATTCCACTGTAAAATATTAAAATCCATTTTTTTTCTTTTTTTTTCTTTTTTATAAAATTTAAAAACATTTAAAAAATAGAAATAAATAGTAAGAAATATGTACTTACAAATTAAAATAACAAAAAAAAAAAAATAGGAAGAGTCTAATTAAGAAGGGTTGGCAAGAATTTTAGTTAGGGAAGAAATAATAGGGGCAACGTTGGACGGTAAATTTATGGATTTTGATGAAATAATCATCAAAATAGAATTTAACAGAGTCAGTAACTCTGAGTTACTTGACTCTGAGTTCAAGGCACAACCATTGGGAGTTGTTGAAGGGACATCCCTAACAATTTCCAAATGAGAACTTTTATCAAAACCATGACGACGAAGAACAGGAACAGGAGAACGTTGTTTTTTCACCACAGATTTTTTATAAGAAATAACAGGAGTGGCACATACCTCTGCATAAGATTTTTTGGATGGTGAAAAAATTTTTGATGCAGCAACATAAGAAATAGATTTTTCCGCCATGGTTTTTTTAATATTGTTTTGTCTAGTGAATTCTGGGCAATCTTTGAAATTTGCGAAATGACGTCTTGAACAATGAATGCATACAGCATTTTGTTCAGAAACGGAACAAGAAGAGGAAGAGTGATCTTTACCACACTTAAAACAGCGTGGTTTAAATCGACACTTATCTTTGGTATGGCCAAATCTACAACATTCATAACATAGAATAGTTGGATAAATGTATTGAGAAACAGGGATAGAGTTGTAACACATAAATACCCTGGAAGGAAGAGTTTGACCATCGAAAGTTAGAACAACAGTTTGAGAGGGTTTCGATTCAAAACCACTCTCAGGCCTTACCCTATAATTTAGGCGTCTAACCTTCATAATCTTTCCAACTCCCTCTGGAACAGACATTGTTTCAATTATCTCCTCAGGAGACCAGTCAGTCAGGGATGCCTCTCACAACTCCCATTTTTGAAATTGAAAATGATGGAATAAAGGCTTTAAATTTTGTACTCAGAATTGGGCTTTTGATGAAATTGTTTGCGTCTAAAAAAATAAAAAAGGAAAGGGAAACTCTGTTCCTTCCTATCTTTTCCACGCTTCCGTTAATAATGTTTTTAAAATTATTTTTAAATAAAAAATTTCCAAAGGAAATAGCACTTAGAGAAGTGCCACTATTATTATCTATTTCTTTTAATTGAGCATGAATAACGAAAGGACCTTTGTCTGTAGAAGAATAGAGAGATCGGATTTCAGAAGAAGGAGTTAATGGAGTTTGAAAAGAAGAAGACGGAATTGAAGGTGAAAATGAGGAGGGGACCTGATCAAAAATGTTAAATGCATTACTCATAGACTTCTGTCCAGCCGGAATCGATTTACTATCATCAGATGATGATTGAGAATCAGCATCATTTTTCCTCTTTAAAATTTTTTTAAATGAGGATCGTCTTTCATCCTGTTCATCTACATACGATGATATTGATAAATAGGCCCCTGGCGAGGGGCACTTAGACCCTCCCCCAGGATCCTCCACCTCGCCATCATCCATTAAAAAACTACCATACAACAACCAACCCAAAAAAACTATCCACTAGGTACTTACTAACTAATTTACTTACCCTAAATACTTAAGCACTAAAAACGATGAAATAATGGATTATTTATAGAAAAAAACCCCTGAAAGTATTTTATTTTAAATTAATTTTCAAAGAGCCAAACTTTCGCGTGTTTAACAAACGACGATCGCTGACAGATTAGAGCTGGTCGTTTTTTTGACAAACTGCTTCAAGAAACAGATTTTTGCCATGTAACCAACGAACGCTTTTATGACAGAAGGAAAATCAGCTTTTTTTAAAAAGCAGGTTTATTGCTTCGGCGATTCAACTGTACGTACGTACAATAGAGCCTGGTCGTTTTTTTTGACTAACCGTTTCAAGAATCAGATTTTTGCAACCATTTACATATTGCGCTTGTGTGTGTAGTGTAGTGCCTGTGAGAAGTGTGAGAGGTTCTAGCTTCCTATTAATGAAATAATTTTTAAAATCGATTCTATAGTTTCAGAGATTACCCCTACATCAAATCTTATAAACTGTACCTCTTTATAATATTAGTATAGATTAGATACATGTACCCATACCGCGACATCTTTCGTTTCGACTCGAAGGCCAAACCGACGAATCCATACAGGGCCAGCCAGGGAAGGAATGCACGGCCCGAGTGTGTCCAACAGCATAATGACCGACCCAGCAATTTGCTCGGCATTCTAGTGTTGGACATTCTCGGGCCGTGCATTCCTTTTCATTACCGATGACAGTACTTTCTATGCAAACAATAAATGGCTAAAATAATTGTTCTAAGTTTCCTCATTCTGGTCAAAATAAAAGATGTAGCGGGGGGTCCTATGTATGCTAAAAATAAAAATTCTACCAAAAATATTTACGACGCGGTTTTGAAAAAGAAACTGGTTTGCTGTTCTTTTAATATGGACGCTGTATAGTGTATAAATACATTAGACTGATATGGTACAGACTGTCGAATAAACGGTTTTTTTGAATGAATGAATATAATATGTAGTATGTACGATTTACGCTTTATGAATAAAAAGCCGTTTCTTTTGGCACTGCTTTTCGAAGCAGTTTGTCGATTTATAAAATGGGTTACGTTCCGTTTCACGTAAAATACGAAACGACCCAGCTCTATGACAGATCCAACCAAATTTATAGTGGGACACTTACCTCTCATTTGCAATGCTATAGCTTGAGCGTCAATCACGCATCTTCCTCAGTTTATATAGTATATCATTGGCCGGAATCGATTTAATATCATCAGATGATGATTGCGAATCAGCCTCATTTTCCTCTTTAAAATTTTTTTAAACGAGGATCGTCTTTCATCCTGTTCATCTACATACGATGGAGGGGCACTTAGACCCCCCACCAGGATCCTCCTCCTCGCCATCATCCATTAAAATACTACCATATAAAAAAAACTATCCACTAGGTAGGTACTTACTAACTCTAAAACCATGAAATAATGGATTATTTATAGAAAAAGAACCCCTGAAAGTATTTTATTTTAAATTAATTTTCAAAGAGCCAAACTTTCGCGTGTTTAACAAACGACGATCGCTGACCATTTCAATAAAAGTTTTGATCGTAACACATAGTAGAGGCCACGCATCCTCTTACAAAATCTTAGGTTTCAGCCACAGACTACTATGTTTAGCTATCTGGAAGATCGCTTCTAAATTTATTTAAATATTTGTTTCTCTCTCTCGTAGATCACCAAAATTGGCCCCGCGAAAATTTTTTTCTTAAATTTTTCAATTTTTATTATTGCATATCGTTAGTTCATGGTTTGTACTTAATTGTTCGTTATGAATAATCGTTTGTTCCGTTTGTTCGTTACTTGTTTATTTAAAAAAAAAATAATAAAAAAAATACTGTTTGGTTAGCCCCCTCATTTCTCTCATCATCAGTCTATAAATACATATTGACGTTTGTTCTTCAATAAATTACGTTTGTTCGAACATTTAATTGCCTTTTTACTGTTTAAATTACAATTTTTTATTACGTGAATATAAATTATATCGAAAATGTTGCATTGCGCATTCTTTTTTTTCAAAGAGTACCTTAAAGTACAGAGAGTAGTATATTCCTTGCGTAATGGCGTGAGAAGGTGTGGGACTTGTAAACAAATGATTTCAATTTGTTAATTAAAAATTACTTGTCACATTTTAGTGAAATTATTACTAAGGGGCCATCCATAAATTACGTCACACGAATTTCATGATTTTGGACCCCCCCCCCCCCCCCGTTCTTGTCAAGCAACTTAAAGTCTTTTATATGAGTTTGCAAAAAAAAATTAGTAGAAGAGGAGAATCACAAATGTATGTCAATTAACAAATATAATTTCACTAAAATGTGAATAGTAATTTTTTATTAACAAATTGAAATCATTTAGTTATTAGATCGAAAAGAACAGATGGATGGCGGCGCATGCGCAATGCAACATTTTCGAAATAAATATTCACATATTTATGGCAATCGTTCACTTATGAACATTTATGCCAGTGAAGTGAACGATTGCCATAAAAAAAAAAGATCCAGCCACGCATAGAGACCGATTCGGCTAGTCACAGGCAGGCTGGCGAAACTAGGAACAAAAAAAAAACTGTTAGGTATATGGCGTTTGGGTACAATGTTTGTACAACATAACAGGAGAAACAACAGGACACCAACATAACATATAAAAGTTGGCTTACCTGCACTACCTCCCTACCACTAACGTTGGATATTATTCATACAAAAATACTAAAATCGCGAAAAAAAATGGGGGAAGGGGCGTGGCGCGAGTACGCGCCTTTTTTAACGACTTCAAAAAAAAGACGTTACTCAATTCGACCGTATATATATTTTTTTTTATGTGTGTTCGCGGATAACTTCGTCGTTTATGAACCGATTTTGATGATTTCTTTTTTATGTCATAAAAATTGGTTCATTAGTTTTTCAGTAATTTTGAAAAAACTGACTTTTAAGTCAATTATTAGTGTCTCGATGAAATATGTACCGATTTTGACGATTTTTTAAGGATATAATAATTTCTCGACATTATCTCACAGACATATAATGAAAATCGGTTCAGTAGTTTTTCAGAAATTCAGTAATTTGTCTCTGTTTACGGCTGAAAATTATGTATCAGAGAACAGCCTTAGCAACGGTTGCTATTGACACGAAGTTGTCAATTTTTGTATCGACGGTGGTCTAACGGCTAAAGGTATGGTATGGTCCAGCTCAGGATGCCAATGGTTCAAATCCCATCCATATATTTTTTATTTTTCCATTTTTTTTTTTATTTGCTTAAAGGACATTCCGGTAGACTACAGGAAATATTTTTTAGCCGTGGTACACCCAGGTGGACTACGCGGGTGTACCACGTGCAATGAACGAAAAAACTAGCTGTCCGTCCCCGGCTTCGCCCGTAAATATTTTCGAACAAAAAAAACTGCACTATCCCTATCCTGTTTCCCACGACTTCGTACGTGTCTATTTCAGAATGTTGGCAAACATACACTTCATACATAGCTTTTGTCATGTTCACCTCTGCCACCCCGTTCCAGTCGTCATGCCGTGACTTAAAGGACATTCCGGTAGACTACAGGAAATATTTTTTACCCGTGGTACACCCAGGTGGACTACGCGGGTGTACCACGTGCAATGAACGAAAAAACTAGCTGTCCGTCCCCGGCTTCGCCCGTAAATATTTTCGAACAAAAAAAACTGCACTATCCCTATCCTGTTTCCCACGACTTCGTACGTGTCTATTTCAGAATGTTGGCAAACATACACTTCATACATAGCTTTTGTCATGTTCACCTCTGCCACCCCGTTCCAGTCGTCATGCCGTGATGGTTACACCCAGGTGGACTACGCGGGTGTACCACGTGCAATGAACGAAAAAACTAGCTGTCCGCCCCCGGCTTCGCCCGTGAATATTTTCGAACAAAAAAAACTGCACTACCCCTATCCTGTTTCCCACGACTTCGTACGTGTCTATTTCAGAATGTTGGCAAACATACACTTCATACATAGCTTTTGTCATGTTCACCTCTGCCACCCCGTTCCAGTCGTCATGCCGTGATGGTATATAGCCTATGTTACTCAGGGATAATGTAGCATTCTAATGGTGAAAGAATGATCAAAATCCGTCCAGTAGTTTTTGAGTTTATTCGTAACAACATACAAACAAATCTTTCCTCTTTATAATATTAGTATAGATGAACTCTCGCGAGACCTGTGCTATGCAACAGTTGTTTTTTATGCACGTTAATTGTACAAATTATTATAAATACTTCAGTCTCTATATGTCTTATTATTTACTAGTACAAGATACATTCCACTGTGCTGTTCTAATGTATTGTAGGATCTTGCAATGCTAAGTACGCCCCAAGAGGCCTTGATGGAAGCTTGTAGTTTTGATGAGGGATTAAGGTACGGTACAGAAACGAGAATTTAGCTTAAATATTTATTGTTGTAGTGGCACTTAACTCACTTCACTTCCTTCACCTGCAGTCCTGTAACAATATGATCTCATTACATACATGTTGACATTAGACATCCCCACTTCATTTACAACTTTTTTATCAAAATTTACTTCCAATTTGAAACATTGTTCACGGAAAAGCAACAAATAATTAAATATTTAGTTTCGCCGGTTGGTGCCAAGTTAGGTATGATTGTAAATTAATTGTCTAGCTAGATTAGTGAAATTTATAGCTAGGGGTAGTTTCTAAGTTGGCACAAACACTAACCATCTTCAAATTGTGAAATTTATAGCTAGGGGTAGTTCCTGATTTGGTACAAACACTAACCATCTTCAAATTCAACAGTGAAACAAACTATTTAATTATTTCTTACTTTTCAATGAACAATGTTAGAAGGCGGTATACTTTTTAAAAAAGTTAATTTATTTTTCCCTTTTAAGAACATCATAATACAATATCATTACAAAAATAAATCATTGGGAATCAATTTCATGGAGTGACTAAAATTACCTATAGTTTTTTCAAAGTTTCTGAAAAACTACTGTATCAATTTTCACCATATCTGTGCACTTTGGCGTTATCAGGCCGATCAGGTGTTTGTCAAAGCTTTGCCAGATTGTTTGGTACTTATTATGGTACAATGGCTGAATATATAATTTAAATCATGTGGATATTGAGATGTTAAATTTTGCTGTCTACAATATTGTCACTAGTTTCGCGCTTAAATGTACTGAACGGAGTTATAGGCGAAAATGTAGGTGGAGGGAGCAAGGTGGCGGGGTGCCGAAAACTTTACTACCCCAATGTTGTACAGGACCTTTTGTAGAGTAAAGTATAACAAAATGTAGGTGGAGGGAGCAAGGTGGCGGGGTGCCGAAAACTTTACTACCCCAATGTTTTACAGGACCTTTTGTAGAGTAAAGTATAACAAAATGTAGGTGGAGGGATCAAGGTGGCGGGGTGCCGAAAACTTTACTACCCCAATGTTGTACAGGACCTTTTGTAGAGTAAAGTATAACAAAATGTAGGTGGAGGGAGCAAGGTGGCAGGGTGCCGAAAACTTTACTACCCCAATGTTGTACAGGACCTTTTGTAGAGTAAAGTATAACAAAATGTAGGTGGAGGGAGCAAGGTGGCAGGGTGCCGAAAACTTTACTACCCCAATGTTGTACAGGACCTTTTGTAGAGTAAAGTATAACAAAATGTAGGTGGAGGGAGCAAGGTGGCAGGGTGCCGAAAACTTTACTACCCCAATGTTGTACAGGACCTTTTGTAGAGTAAAGTATAACAAAATGTAGGTGGAGGGAGCAAGGTGGCGGGGTGCCGAAAACTTTACTACCCCAATGTTGTACAGGACCTTTTGTAGAGTAAAGTATAACAAAATGTAGGTGGAGGGAGCAAGGTGGCGGGGTGCCGAAAACTTTACTACCCCAATGTTGTACAGGACCTTTTGTAGAGTAAAGTATAACAAAATGTAGGTGGAGGGAGCAAGGTGGCAGGGTGCCGAAAACTTTACTACCCCAATGTTGTACAGGACCTTTTGTAGAGTAAAGTATAACAAAATGTAGGTGGAGGGAGCAAGGTGGCGGGGTGCCGAAAACTTTACTACCCCAATGTTGTACAGGACCTTTTGTAGAGTAAAGTATAACAAAATGTAGGTGGAGGGAGCAAGGTGGCGGGGTGCCGAAAACTTTACTACCCCAATGTTGTACAGGACCTTTTGTAGAGTAAAGTATAACAAAATGTAGGTGGAGGGAGCAAGGTGGCAGGGTGCCGAAAACTTTACTACCCCAATGTTGTACAGGACCTTTTGTAGAGTAAAGTATAACAAAATGTAGGTGGAGGGAGCAAGGTGGCGGGGTGCCGAAAACTTTACTACCCCAATGTTGTACAGGACCTTTTGTAGAGTAAAGTATAACAAAATGTAGGTGGAGGGAGCAAGGTGGCAGGGTGCCGAAAACTTTACTACCCCAATGTTGTACAGGACCTTTTGTAGAGTAAAGTATAACAAAATGTAGGTGGAGGGAGCAAGGTGGCAGGGTGCCGAAAACTTTACTACCCCAATGTTGTACAGGACCTTTTGTAGAGTAAAGTATAACAAAATGTAGGTGGAGGGAGCAAGGTGGCCCCCCCCGGGGGTGCCCGCCTTGTCGTGGCGGGGGGGCTTAGTAACCGTGGTAGTACTCGCCACACTATCCACGGTGAAGCTAAGCGGCACCCGAGGTGGAGCCGCTGTGTAGGGGCTCTGTGGCATCGGCAGGGCTCCCCGCATAAGCGGCTAGGTGGGAGCGGTCGTGTGGTCTCCTGTGCGGCCGTTCCGAGGTGGGGCTCTGGGGTCAGCCGTGTCGTCATGAGCCGCGGCACGGCTGACTCTAGAACAAGGTATGCCGCTCCGCTGGGCTCTGGGTGTTCCAGCAAGTCCATTGCGGATGCGGCTATATACGGGGTCGGCTGTTCCCCATGGCAGCCGACCTGTGGAATCGGTCGCGCTTTCGAGCGCGGCCTTCTCCGAGCTGGAACCGGTGGCACTTACCGGTTGGAGGGGTGTTGTTGAAGATGTGACCGGCCGTGCGGGCTTTCCGTGCGGCCGGTACTGAGGTGGTGGTCTGGGGTTGGACGTGCCGCTAAGTGCGCGGCACGGCCGGTCCGAGACCAAATATGAAGATGTCACCGGCCGTGCGGCCTGGTTTTTGGGATGGGGTTTTGGGTCGGTCGTACTGTCTTCGCTCGCGGTGCGGCCGACTCGAGCCAAAGGATGAGGGAAGTTGTTACCGGCCGTGCGGGTTTTTTCCCGTGCGGCCGGTTCCGAGGTGGGGTCCGGGGTCGGTCGTGCTGCTATGTCGCGGCGCGGCTGGCCCGAGACCAAAAAGGTGTTACCGGTCGTGCGGGTTTTTCCGTGCGGCCGGTTCCGAGGTGGGGTCCGGGGTCGGTCGTGCTGCTTTGTTTGCGGCACGGCCGGCCAGAGAACAAATGTCGTTAGAGGTGTTACCGGCCGTGCGGGTTTTCCGTGCGGCCGGTTCCGAGGTGGGGTCCGGGCTCGGACGTGCCGATTAGAGCGTTAAGATCGCGGCACGTTCGGCTCGAGACTGAAGCTGTTGCCGGTCGTGCTGCTCTGTCGCGGTGCGGCTGGTTTGAGATGGGGTCCGGGGTCGGTCGTGCTGCTCTGTCGCGGCGCGGCCGGCCCGTGGCCAAATGTGATGGAAGGTGTTACCGGCCGTGCTGCTCTGTCGCGGTGCGGCCGGTTTCGAGAGGGGGTCCGGGGTCGGTCGTGCTGCTCTGTCGCGGCGCGGCCGGCCTGCGGCCAAATGTGATGGAAGGTGTTACCGGCCGTGCTGCCCTGTCGCGGTGCGGCCGGTTTCGAGATGGGTCCAGGGTCGGTCGTGCTGCTCTGTCGCAGTGCGGTCGGCCCGAAGACAAAAAATGAGATGGTAGGTGTTACCGGTCGTGCTGCTCTGTCGCGGTGCGGCCGGTTTCGAGGTGGGGTCTGGGGTCGGACGTGCCGTTATGAGCGCGGCACGGCCGACTCGGGACCAAGGTTGGTTGTAGGTGCGACCGGCCGTGCGTGCCTTTTCGTGCGGTCGGTCGGAAGATGGGGTCGGCTGTGCTTCGTGGTGCAGCTGACCAGAAGAGGCAGGATAGGTCGTGACTTCGGGTGCGGCCCTTCCGAGGCGGTCGCCGGTGGCGCAGCTTGCGCTGCCGTTCGAACCATGACCCGATTGCACTTTCCATCGCGGTCGGGTCGCCGCGGTCTCCGGTGGCGGTTGAGGGGGAAATCAGCCGCTGCTCAACCGGAGACCAAGGTGGAAGGCGCAGCAGTTTGTACTCGCTGCTGCGCCTGCTCTGGGTAAAACCAGAGCGAGATGGGGCCTTACGACCACCCGGCGGCGGGTCGCGGAAGAATGCTAACGCGTCCCCGTGGCCCGCCGACTAACCGGCGAGATGGAGTACCGTGGGGTTTTAGTGGGTTAAAGTCCCACATAACCCGTTCCCTCACCCCCGAGGGCGCGGGTATGCATGATGCATTTCCCCACGTAAAAAAAAAAAAAAAAAAAAAAAAAAAAAAAGGAGCAAGGTGGCAGGGTGCCGAAAACTTTACTACCCCAATGTTGTACAGGACCTTTTGTAGAGTAAAGTATAACATGAATGTGTTCATTAATATTTTAGCTTTCCATAGATTAATTGGTGCCGGTCTAGTCTACATAATGTGACTGAAATGCACAAGAAAATATAGAAATTCAAATTACAAATCTGAGCTTAGTGTATCATTTGAATATTCCAATTTGATGATGATGAATGATGATTTATGTGAATGTATGTGAACTACGATTGCCAACAAAATAATATTAAAAAAGTACTAGGAGAGCATAATTATTAATACATGGTATGAATAACTTTTTAAATTTTATATACAACTAGCAAACCCGGCAGACGTTGTCCTGCCCAAACGTTGGCTTGCCTGCACTACTCCTACCCTTATCACTTCGACCGATCGTGGGCCCTACACAATACAAAAAAAAAACATAAAAATCAGTCAAGCCGTTTCAGAGGAGTATGGCAACTAACTTTATATATACTGCGACACGGGAATTTTATATATTACATAAAGTAAGTTGCCTATTTATACTGTGGTAATCTAAGATTTTGTAAGACAATGCGATCGTAATAAACAACATTGTAGTTACCTGGGGGCAGACTCTGCTTCAGTTTTTCTGCCTTCTCCTTGTCAGTGATAACAAGTGTGTACAGGAAACGTGAGCAGCGAACTTTGAACTTTACATTTTCAGGGTTCTTCTTTATTTTCACCGCTGAAACATTACATAGCTACATATTAGTAATGACAACAACTACACTATGTTTTGTTCCAAGCAATACTAACATACAGTAAACATCACTTTTGAACTTCAATTAACAGTTTACAATACTTTTATCTAGCAGGTAGGTAGGCAGCTAATGTAAAACATTGTTAGCCAAATTAATATTTGGTCAATAGTATACAAACAAGCTACTCACACTTTGCGTCTTTCCTCCTTGCTTTTAATAGGAAGTCCTTAATATCTTTGATTTCACGAGGCTGAAAACAAAAATATTGTCAATTAGCACAGGTACTAAAAAGTGAGCATAACAGTCATTATTTTACTTGTAGTTCATGGGAAGGACTTTCCCAATTAAAGCATCTTCTAATCAAGTTTGACCCTCTTATCCTCTCAAAACTTCATAATAATGACGGCAAACCACCATCTTAAATAGAGATATATCGTAATGCTCCTATCCCTCAGAAAGTTGCAAAAACCCATAATTTGTAAGAAAATCGATATTGAAAAATATAACCTCAAAACCAGAAATATATTTTAGGTAAAAAGTATGCTTCGCTCGGCTCTTAATGCACAACCCTTACCTAACAAATTAAACTAAACTATACTGAAAAACCATTTAGAAGGTTCAAGCTAACTCCCTGGATCTCCCTAGATTCGCACTTTGCCCAAATTAATAATATCGGTATTATTAAAGAGATGCATGTATTGTAAAGCCGAGCAGAGTGTTTAATTTAAGTGTTGTGGCTAGCACTCATTGGGACCAGAGATATTGCACTCACAATCACAAATAGCAGACCTGCATTTCTGAAGACAGTAGGTAAAGAAGGCAGCTGGGGAGCATCAAGGCGTGGCACAACCACAACACATCTGCGTTCGCCGTAGGGCCTTTCTGAACAAACTTCGGGACAGACAGACAAGATTCTAAAAACAGTTACTTTTATTTTATCATTCATGAATAAAATACCTAGGTACCCATAAACTGATAACTAATTTGTATTAATTTACTTTATACCATCGCTTTATACTTAATAGCATAAACTGTCAATGTAACACGTTTAGTAGTGAAGATAACAAAAAGATTACAACTCACCATGGTTGGGCCGATATGCAGAAATGAGTCCTAAAAAAAATAAAAATTATTTCACAAAAATAAAGCAACCGAGGTGAAGCCGGTAAAATATCTCAACAGACAGATCTATATCTCGTTTTAACGACACTATTTTTTCAGGATTTAAACAGATTTATATATTATTTTATGAATATCTCATCTACACCTACCTGACCTGCAGTAAAGTAAAATTTGACAAGAAACTGACAGAGGGGTTTATTTTCTATGTTGACTGACTGACGTTTTTTTTTTTTTGGTCAATTTGTTCCTTTTTCTGACTGACGTATGTGACTGAGTATCGTCTATGGGTAGAAATAAAAATAGTGCCGTGGGGTTAGCATACATTTTGACAGCGACACTTTCGTTTCGGTCGAATGGCCTTGAACAGGCCAAAACGTTCATGTCCAACAAGGTCCGGCCAGAGATAGCCCGGGGCCGAGAGGTCCGGCCCAACAATGTGCGGGAAAATTCTGTGTACTTGTCTTTGTCCGGCCAAGCAAATTGCTCGGCATTCTTGTGCAGGGCATGCCCGGTCCGGGCTATCTCTGGCCGGTCCTTGTTGGACATGAACGTTTTGGCCTGTTCAAGGCCATTCGACCGAAACGAAAGTGTCGCTGTCAAAATGTATGCTAACTCGGCAGTTTAAAATTGTCTAAAAAACCTCAGAACAATAGATCACCAAACTTGGCCCCCGCGAAATTTTTTTTTTATTATTTTTGAATTTTTATTATTGCATATCGTTAGTTCATGGTTTGTTCTTAATTGTTCGCTATGAATAATCGTTTGTTCGTTAATTGTTTATTTAGAAAAAAATAATTAAAAAAGTACTGTTTGGTTAGCCCCCTCAATCAAAATTATTAATATTTTGTCTCATTATCTGTCTATAAATACATATTGACGTTTGTTCTTCAATAAATTACGTTTGTTCGAACATTTAATTGCCTTTTTATTGTTTAAATTAAAAAATAAAATAAAAAATCGACTGATCCATCTCATGGGGCAACCCCCGTTGCGCCGACAATGTCTCAGGGAGCGACGACCCCCCGGTATCTTCTTTAGACGCCTATGGTTGGCGCCAAGGCGACCAGCGGCTGCCTGTTTATCCTGGCGATCTCTTCTCTACACTGGGTCCATGTCTAGTCATCGTCTGACCAGACAAGAGGTTCCACCAGCTCCCGAGGGAGGTGGTGGCCGTTGAGTGGCCTTCCATGCGCAGGGGCGACGCCACGGAGATGTTCGCGTCGGCCATTGTCCGCACGCTCGAACATTCGGCGCGCCATGCCGACCACAAACTCCTCGACGTAGTCGATCTGCAAGTCCCTGCGGATGGTCTTGTTGCGGACGAACCAAGGCGCGCGCAGTGCCTTGTTTTGTTGGACCTGAAGGAGGTGTCTGCCTGTGGCTGACAGGAGAGCATACCACGCCGGTGAAGCGTAGGTCAGGCGGGAGCGGATGTACAACTTATAAAATCGCACCTTGACCCGGAGTGACAGAGATGAACTATCGCCCTGGATAGGCATAAGTGGCCATAGCGCGCATGTTCAGCCGCCTGTCGATTTGGCACCCCAGGCTGGCTCCTTCCTCGCTCAACGAATCAGCATCATAGAGTAACTTATAACGCGATTCAGCGGGGAAATGCAGCCAGTATTCTTGCCACTATTCCACGCGGACCTGGTTTATTTAGTTATTTTTAATCTTTAGATTTAATTTAAGGTTTTCATATCAATAAAAAATTTTTTTTTTATGTTTATTGTATTAGTTTAAATATTTACATCATAACTTAAATGTAATGGTAATAAATAAATAATATATTTAAAAACTATATATACAAATTATAAAAAGAATACCTCTTCCAGAACCCCTCCCTGTGGCATGGTTCCCAAAACACTGGCTGCGTTACCTCGCTGAATGGTTAAACTGATCCTTTGAGCGAGGTAAGAGCCAGCCTTTAGGTCACAAGAGGCGTGGACTAAATGGATTTTTTATTTTTTTTTATTTTTTTAGTTTTTTTTATATATATTTAATATATTATTTAATAGATAGTTTAAATTACAATTTTTAATTACGTGAATATTTATTTCGAAAATGTTGCATTGCGCCAAAGCATTGCGCATGCGCCATCTTTTCTTTTCGATCGCTCTCATAGAAACTAGTCTCGTAAATTCGTAATGGCGTGAGAAGATGTGGACTTGTAAACAAATGATTTCAATTTGTTAATTAAAAATTACTTGTCACATTTTAGTGAAATTATATTTGTTAAATGACATACATTTGTTATTCTCCTCTTTTACTAATATTTATTTGCAAACTCATATAAAAGCATCGATGTATAAAATACTATAAAGTTGGCTACAAGCATAATGATTAATAATAAATAACAGTTGTAAAGAACAATCAATTTTGAGATGTACCTATCTATCTATTGAAAATGCGATAACGTAGTAGATTGTTCACGTAGTTTATTGGTTAAGGGTAAATTTAATTGGTCTAAGTAAAAAGATTTGTTCATTAATATATAGGCAGGGCATTAATACACATACAGATATTATTCATTAAGTATATAAATAAAATTATCAAAAAATGTTTTATTTTATATTTCACCTTTTTCTCAAAGTCTCTTTTTATACTCGATTATGTAATAATAAATATAAAATATATTCCCTCAACGCTATACGGTTTCTATTCAATGAGAGCCAAAGAATATATAACACTATTAGAGCGATCGAAAAGAAAAGATGGCGCATGCGCAATGCAACATTTTCGAACAATAAAAAGGCAATTAAATGTTCGAACAAACGTAATTTATTGAAGAACAAACGTCAATATGTATTTATAGACTGATAATGAGAGAAAATATTAATAATTTTGATTGAGGGGGCTAACCAAACAGTACTTTTTTAATTATTTTTTTCTAAATAAACAACTAACGAACAAACGATTATTCATAGCGAACAATTAAGAACAAACCATGAACTAACGATATGCAATAATAAAAAATCAAAAATAATAAAAAAAAATTTTCGCGGGGGCCAAGTTTGGTGATCTCAGAACAATGACTAAAGACATAGAAGTAGCCTTAAAGGTCCAAGCACCTGACAGATAGCTATCTTTTTTACTCTTAGTTTTCTTGTTGTCAAAATGAAACAACACTACTTTTGTCATGATGACATATAGATTGTGCGTAGTACACTGTTTTACAAATCTAGGTGATGTGTGTAAAATGAACACGCAAAATATTGATATCGATAAATTAAATAAAATAAATTGTCTGTCTATATCTACATTCTACACTAATATTATAAAGAGAAAAGATTTGTATTAAATAAATAAACTCAAAAACTACTGGATCGATTTAAAATAATACTTATTTCACCAGTGCTATGGTATATTATCACTAAGTAACATAGGCTATATTTTATACTAGCGGCTTGCCCCGACTTTGCTCGGATGAATAATTATATACAATATGTATATATTAATTATGTATTAATGTATATTAATGGTACCTATGTAACAACTAGAGAGTTGAACCTAGGCCCTTATGGGTACTCTAGGTACTCCAAAGGTCACAAAATGTAAGTAGGTTCAGTATTTTCAGTAGGTTCGGTACTTTGCTCTGATTTGTCGACATAGTGTACGACATGGACCTGTAAGACATCTCAAGGTCGGCGGCCTGGTATAAGGGAAGAGAATAATAAGGCAGACAGATATAAATATAAACAATGTATTATACAAAATCCTAACTATTGACCTACCTAATTAAAAACCTACCATTTTATTATCTAAATCCTAACTATCTATTTAGACAGAAGCTACATATACAATGTGGAGATTTGATCCTAATTTATGAGAACATTGTAATGAGAAATTAAAATATCAAAACATTAAAACAACAACCTCTTTAATAAATATCCGCAAAATCCCTATACTTTATATAAAAGTACTATAAAATTCTTGTTGTCATCTTGAACTTGCCATAAATTCTCAAACCTTGGCTTGCATGTTAGTAAAATTGTAGTAGAAGGGATATTATTGACCTTTGAAAATCACAGTTTTTGTCAAAAACGACCGAACCTTATCTTTGGATATTTCAATTATTTTTGTAATAATTATAATGAATTCTTATAATTAAATATGTTTGAATGTATTTTTAGTAATCTTCTTTTAGCTAAATTCTGAAGACGTACAATTTCCTTTTCAAGCTTCTCAATGTGACCCTTGTCGACATCTCGGAAAGCTGCAGAAGCCAAAAACCGGAGGGCATGGAGTTGAAGTAGTCAAAATACACTGAAAAGTGAATTTGTATTAATGGTTTATAATAAACAAGTAATAGTCTGATAAATGACTGATTAAGCTCATTAAAAAGTTTAAAAGTTTATCAGACTATTTCTTGTTTATTAAATTCACATGTAAAGTTGGCACAGCATTGTCCTTCAGTCTTCGATACTTTTCATCGGAAATATTAATAAAACACGCTGATGTAAAATGTCTGGAGCACACTCGTTGATGTTTTTTAGGTGTCCAATCAATTTCACTTAGCTTCAATCCACTTTTGACGCAATAATTTATCATTGGGACATCTGAAATAAAGAAATGCCGTTATTCATGTACACAACATATCCGCACAAAATACTATCGATATTTTTATAGACAAAATTTTCACAACACTAATAACCTTTTAATATAATTACGAAATTTACAAAATATGTGAAAAGTAATTGCCAAATTTCTTAAGGAAATTGGATAGGTAAACAAAAAACAAGGCTTATACCGATGAGAGCTTATAATTTAGGTGTTATTTTCTTCTCTTCCCATGCGAGATTTTCAGTGCCTTATAACACATGCCATAGTTTATACCTTCACAATATATTACATTATAGTTCTATCACAAAAATCACAGGATTTCACACGAAAATAGTTTTTACAATCACAAAGAACGAGTTAATAGTTAGAGCAATCTTAACCTAACTAATTTGAGATGACGTATTTTGTCACTTGACATTAGCAAATAATTGGTACATTTAAATAAGTAGCATAAAAAGGCTTCAATGGCTACAGATTTGACAGGTTGCTATGTACGCTTGTTTGGAATTATAAATCCTTCTATGTCTTTAGTCATTGTTCTTAGTAGAAAACCCTAAGATTTTGAAAAAATTAAAAAAAAAAAAAAAAAAAATTATTAATGTACAATAAATGCAGCCAGTATATTAACAATGTTTTGAATTGAATTTAGATGTAGGTATTTATGAATAACAGGCTGAGCACGGTGACGCCCCGGACACTGCACTAGGCTAAGTGCCTGTGTCGCAATGACTGGTGAGTTGCGTGAGAATAATTTGGTTTATATTTTTGAAGTAATGTCGTGTTGTCCAAAATTGAAATTGTTTACTGAATACACACAGTATTTGAAGAACAGTTCAATTCGCATTGCTCGGGAAATTTCGTCGAAAGGTCGTACGGTTAGGAATAGTGCTAATTGTTGGAAAGAGGTTTTATATAATCTTAGTTTTAATAAATATGATTGTTGATATTTTAAAATTTATGTTGTGTACGTTTTCTATAAATGGTACAGGCCTTAATTCAGAAAGAAATACTTTTACCTTAGAAATACTACTTCACCCGCACGAATAAAATAATTGCAAATAGTAGGTACTCAGACACCTCGCTATCTTATTTGGCAAGATTCAACCTCTTTCCATTTATAAACCATACACACCAAGTAGTTTACGCTGCCCCTTTTGAGGCTAGGGATTTTTTAAAAGTTATATTTTATAGTTTTTTTTATACGTTTGTGTAATAAAGAGTCAATAAAATATGTTAGGTATTTTTGTTTTTTCTCACCCTTCTGGCCCCTCATCCCCGGCTCAAATGCTGGCGATTTTCGATTTAACCCAAAAAGATAATCCCTCTTGAAAAAAAATTTGTGGCTTTATTCTACCCAACACTAGTCGTATTATCTACGCGTAGACTGACTAAAGAGTAGATTCGGATTACGTTCAGATTAGCTTATTTTTATTAATAAGGCAGTAAAAGAGTAGATTCGGATTACGTTCAGATTAGCTTATTTTTATTAATAAGGCGGACTGAGTATAGTGAGTGCTCAGAACAATGACTAAAAGTAAGTGTCTATGACACTTTTTTGTTTTTTTTTTTTTTTTTTTGACTGACTTAGTCGTTGGGGCGGGGCCATACGACGCAATCGGTCTCGTGGCTGCGTTGTATTAACGCTAGCCGTAAGAGAGAGAGAGTACCATTCACTTCCGCCGGTCGTTCCTGAAGGGAACGGCCAAACCTAAAGTGAATGGTACAAGGTGAGAGTGGGGTTGAGGACCCCCTAGACCTGAGGCAGTGATGCTGACCTCCAACGGTGGGACTGATTTTACCAACGTTTCGGAAATGAATTACTAAGAAGAAACGTCAAGAAACTTAGTAATTCCTATCTGACCTATCCATTTCAGTAGCTAGCCCTAGGTAATTCGATCCCTTCCTATTTCTAGTAGGGGATCGACTGTGTGAGAGGGGCCCGATTCGGAGTCTGACTGCACCGCAGTGCTTGTACTAGTGAGTGTGCACGAGTTTGAAGGGGTTTGACTTGACTGTGTACTGGGAGTGCCTGAGGCAGTAGGGAGGTTGTTGGTGTCGATGGTTAAATTATCGTCGGGGTCGTTGAGGATGCTGCGCGGTCTGCGTCTGATCCAGAACCTTTTAAGTTCGTAGTTGGCCGCTGCCACTACGAGAGGGTTGGGGTGTGCTAGGGAGGTGGTAAAGAAGCTCCGAGAAGCGTTCTTCATCCACTTGGTGATGGAGGGAATTTGCAGGTCGTGGTGAAGGTTAGCATTGCGAACGAACCACGGACTGGCCGTGACTGCTCGCAACGCCTTGTTCTGCCTGTCTATGACACTACGACGACACGTCTTTTATCTATGCATTCTTGTCAATCGTCTTGTCAACTGAGCTTGTCAATAAATTGCCAATCAACAAAAAAAAAAAAAAAAAATTGGTTGCTCTGTCTGTGGCAGATGGCGCCACTGGAGAATACAACAAACATGTCCGTGTCTCGCGAGCGCGACAAGTTTGTTTGTTGTGGTGGCTGCCGACAGAGTCCCTGTGTGACCGGCGTGACCACTGTGTCCAGTGTGAGCAGAGAGACTAGTTCCAGGTCGGCGGAGCAGCAGCCAGGCACGATGCAGGCAGCGCGCCCCGCGTGAGTCCCGCGGGCGGCCGGCAGCCCGTGATGGATCGCCAGTCTCCGGTCACAGCACCACGCCGTTCAAGCGCCCGTCTGCGAGCCCCGCCCGCGCCGACGCCACCCTCAGCCCCGCAGGTACACCGAGTACTGACCACAAGCAACCTCATCATTAATGTTACAAACAAAATACATTCGCATGCAGGGCAAGTCCCAAGTTAAGATAAACCACCACCATTATAGATATTATGATACTGCAACTGTACTGATGCTGTATTGACTAAAGAGTTTTGTTTAAATTTTAAATGACTGAATAATATTAGTGTAGATTCTACATCATGTCATGGCGACCAACGCACGAGTCCCATCCAATTTATACTCGTCCGTGCTGTGATAGTTGTGATTACTCAGTGATACATCATTGTTGCCGGGATCATCTTAGATACTGATTAATTGGCATATACACTATAAATAAGGCGTGTCCATTCACAGCCAAAAAGACCCCCTACTTTCCTGCCCCCACTCTTCAGAACGCTCCCTTGATGTTGCGAAACAGTGTCTCATTACTAGGAGTGGCAATCCGCTCTGACCTCAATCACAGAGACTACATTGAGGGCATCAGCAAAACAGCTTCAAAAAAACTAGGAATTCTGAACAAGGTGAGACAATAATTCGTGCCAAAGCTCAGGCTACAGCTCTACAAAGCCCAAGTTCGTTCGTGCATTGAATATGGCTCACACCTCTGGGATGGTTCTCCTCGATGCCCTCAAATTTGCAAAAAAGAGTGATTCGCATCATCAATGACCCAAAGGCCACACGAAATCTCGAGCCTCTACGGTTACGCAGAGACTAGCCTCTCTTAGCGTCTTCTATCGACTGTATTATGGGGAGTGTTCAGAATAACTCCATGGCCTCGTCCCTCCATCCCCTTCTCACACCCGCACTGCTTGCACAGGATACAGTTTTCATCCTCACACCGTCGACACATTCTCTATACGAACGAAAAAATTCAGTGACTCGTTCCTGTGTCGTACAGCCAAAAAGTGGAATGAACGACCGGCGTCGGTCTTTCCTCCTTTCTACAACCTTGGGTCCTTTAAGCGAAGCGTGAAAAAGCATCTCTACGGGCCGGCATAGTGGGCGCGAGTGGCGGACTGTATTACGATCTGCCAGTCGCGCGCATTCATGGACCAGCCACCTATGCTTAACAATCAGACGGTGGCAAGGTCACATGTCATCTTCTCTATAAAAAAAAAATAGGATTGGCAAATTATTGATTAACATTGGTGGAGCCATAATAAAAGAAGAAGAAGAATATTAGTGTCGCTTTCCATTTTAAGTACCTTGTAATTGAGTTTATGATGATTGATTGGTGGGTTAATCCATTGTGGAAAAAGTCAGAACCTTCAATGAATCACCTCTTTATTGCAGTGTAAAAAGTGGTTTTGCTACGAGAGTCAACGGGGAGAGGAGGGTCAAAGTGGAGCACCCTTTTAATAAAGATATATTGCGTATTGTGTTGATGCTCACTCCTTGAATGCCCCTTAGTGAAATCGGCAAGTTGCAGAAACCCATAGGCTGTAAGAAAATCAATATTGAAAAACATAACTTTAAAATCAGAAATATTATCTTAGATAGATTAATTGCTATTTTATATGCAACCCTATTATATATTATAAAACAAGGTTCGCTGCCGCTGTCTGTGCTCCTTTCATCCAAAAACGATTGAACAGATTTTTATTTCATGATCAGATAACAGACATGTCCAACACTAGAATGACCCACCAATTTGCTCCATCATTCAAGTGTCGGACATTCTCAGGCTTGGCTAACCATTGGTGCGGTCCTGTTGTTTTTGGTCTTCAATTCGAAACAAAAGATGTCGCAGTCCTGAGCATGCTAACCCCCAATTTACCGATTTTGAAATGGTTTTCACTGGTTGGAATTCACAAGGAAGGTTTGTGTATGGGTGAGCATGTGATATTAAAATCGACGCTAGTATAATATGTGTAGGAAAGAATTGTCTGAGGTAGCATATATGAATTTAGCGTTATTGTATGAGAAGTTTGCAGCACTACTATCAGTAAGTGATGTATTTATTGTATCAATAGGTGTCAGCGGCGGTGACTGCGGCGGCGGCGGCGGCACGGCGCGCGCGTGAACTGGACCGGTTGCGGGAAGTGGAGGAGCCCGCGCGGGAGGTGCGGCGCAAGGTGCGGCAACTGGCGGTTGCGGTGCGGGCTGCGCGGCATTTGGTGGTATACACCGGCGCCGGCATCAGTACGGCCGCGCGTATACCGGATTACCGCGGGCCGCGCGGACTGTGGACTGCGCTCCGGGACGGGCGGCCCCGGCCTCGTGTCGACGTCGCCGCCGCGCGTCCCACACTTACGCACATGGCGCTCGCGGCACTGTGGCGGCGCGGACGGGTGCGGTTCGTGGTCTCGCAGAACTGTGACGGACTGCACCTGCGGGCCGGTTTGCCGCGCCGGGCGCTGGCTGAGCTGCACGGGGACATGTTCGTGGAGCACTGTGTCGCGTGTCGAGCTCGCTATCTGCGTGCCTTCGACACCACCGAGCGAACCGCGCGCTCCCGACACCGCACGGGCCGCCTGTGTCTAAGGTGCGGCGCCGAGCTGCGGGACTCTATCGTACACTTCGGGGAGCGGGGCCGCGCGCGATGGCCGCTCAACTGGGCGGGTGCCCTGCGACATGCGGCCCGCGCGGACGTCGTGCTGTGTCTGGGCTCCAGCCTAAAAGTGCTCCGGCGGTACCCGCGACTGTGGGGCGCGCCCCGTCGTCGCCCGCGTCTCTACATCGTCAACCTGCAGTGGACGCCCAAAGACGCGGCGGCTGAGCTTAAGATCTCCGCGCGCTGCGACGTAGTGATGCGCGAGCTAGCACGGCTGCTGCGTGTGCGCGTGCCACGGTACCGGGCCCGCCGCGACCCGCTGTTCGCTCACCGTACGCCACTCGCCCCGGTCGAGAGCCACACCACGCGCCGCCAGCCGCTGCACATCTCCGATCTGACCGACGAGTCATCCTCCACCACAAACTCCCCCCGCAGCTCGTCCCCCTCCACCGCGGACTCCGAGGACGACCGGCCTCTACGTGTAGTAGCGGACCGACTGCGCGCCGCCGACCGGCTTGAGGACGAGACTACGCTACGCTCGTTCAGTGTCCCGCTGCGTTGCGGGGAGGCCACCATCCTGATGAGAGCCCGTCACGCGCCTGCCGCGAGACCCGTCTCCGGTCTGCGTCTCTACAGGAAGCCGCAGCCGCAGCCTCAGCCGCAGTCACACACGCAGCCGCACCTCAACGGAGTTCCGGTACCGATGATCCTCGCGCACCGCACGGAAGAGAAGCCTACATTTCGCGATGGAATGAAAATCGAGCGATCGAACGGTAAATTAGAATTATCGGACAATATTCCATATTCGCCAAAAAAAAAAAATTCTTTATCGGACGAAGAGACGAAGAACATTGAAAAAATTGAATACTCTGTCAAGAAATGTGACCTTTCGGACGATGAAATTAAATTCTCTGACGAAAAGATGGAAATTACGAACAAAAAAATGATAATGACAAACGGAGATGCGGAGTCCGCGGACGACAAGTCAACACTGCTGATTGACCACGACCGCAGTAAACTTGTAGAGAAATGTACCGAGCTTCCGGAACGCTCTGTGGATCACCGGACTGTGGAGCAGGCGGGGGACGTGATGCTCGAGTGTGTGTCTCTGGCGCGCGCCATCATTGCCCACGCGGTCGTCGTTTGTCGCGCACAGCTCTACCCCGGTCTGCACAACATCATCCCGCCTGCGCCCCCGCCCGCACCACCGCCCGCACCGCCCCCGACGCCGCCCGCACAGTGCGCCTGGTGCCTGTCTCACTACAGCTCCCCGCGCTGCCAGTTCTACCCGCCACGCGACCCCTGCTCCCCCA
>CAWUQD010000015.1:0-48688 GCA_963924495.1 Nemapogon koenigi
AAGGCATGTTTTGTTTTTTCCCGCGTCACGCTAGCTATGCGTGGGCAGGTGACAGATAAAGCAAGTTTAACTTTGCCAAACAGCCAACAAAGTCGTGGTTAAAAAATAAAACTGATTAAGAATGCTTTGTGGACACAATACAATTTGCAAACTTGTACGAATTTAACTTTATTGGATTATATTATAACACTTGTGCTGTAAGCCGGGAGCCGTAAGGTATTTTCCGAGAGCTTGTAAGTTTGGACAAATCGCTTCAGTACGGGGTGTCGGTCAAAAATTATAGGCTTACGTTTTAACCTGACTTTTTAAATCCTTGTAACTCCGTACAATGAAAGCTATTCGGTTTATACACGCTTCGGGCTGAGGGAAAGGGGGCTCAAGATAGGTGAGTGAATGTCCACATGCATCTTCTGAATGGCAGTACCGATCTCAATGAACTACAGTTTGTTTGATAGCGTTTTGGTACTGTACCTCAGATCAGTACGTACGATATTAACGAATATCGCCTTTAACATTTTTAGAGACAATTTTGTTCAATTTTTTCAGCGATTTTAATCATGTCGCGATATAGGCGTGCTAAACTGGAATGATATCGTTGTAAACGTATTGTGTTGAACCAAAAAATCTAATGCAGACTGTCAATGTCGATTACCGCTTCCGGTATAGAACGTTATCTGATACTAGACTTTCCGCCCCCGGCTTCGCCTCTGGATATATTCAAACAATATAAAATATAGCCTTTGTCACTCCGGGATATCAAGATTTCTATTAGTGAAAGATAGTTTAGAATCAGTTCACTAGTTTTTGAGTTTATCAATTTTTAAGTTAAATATTTTTTTAAATAATCGACTGGGAGAATGATTTGTCTTCTAGAGATATCCAACGCCATCCCTAGTGCGGTACGATATGGGACAGTAGTATATTCCTTGATATGGGCTAAACTTTATTATAAAAAAAGTTTGTCTTTATGCTATGCTTTATGTGTAGAGAGACTAAAGTGGCATTTTTAAAGTTCGCGGTTGTAGCTCCGACTACTACCTACCCCGATTTTTTTCATATATTTTTTTTAATTTTTAACAAACTAAACATCATTTTTGTCCTTTTTATAATACCTTCGTATGATTCTAGGCGTAATGCTATGTCCTTTGCGCATGTGTTCGCGCATCTATCTCTTTGTATTCCTGCTACCTTGGTGCGAACGGCCTCTGGACACGTTTTGTTAGGGTGCGACTCTTATGTTTCTTGCTTCAGAGGTCCCTTAAGTAGAGGGAAATAGAAGAGATCTAGACCATATTTTTTGCCGTCTAGAGAGTGTATTATATATATTAATACATTACCATACCATGCATTCCTCTTGGTTGAGAGAATTGGACCACAGGTAGCTGTTTTTATACAAGGATTTTACAACGATGTCGTGTGTTTTTCTCATACATTCATAGCAGGACATGCCTTACGGTTTGGTGCAAACAAACATATCTTCACGGTGTTTATACGTTGCGTTGTGAACAGAGACATTTACCTAACCTCTTTGGAAAGCCTCTTCACGACCTTCATAAGTTGCGTTGTGAGCTGAGACCAAACCTATCAAGTGGCAAATTTATCATCGCACTGCATTCAAATTAGGATAAACAGAAATATTAATTGTTAGGTAGTAAATTTTCAATTACTACATAATCTGAACCACGCTCGTCGCTGCGCTCCTCGCTAACCTATTTTCTAAATTCGCCTAACTTACTTATAAATTAAAAATAGAGATGAGTGCACAAATAAAATGTGGTTTATTTAGGTACCTAGTAATAGCACATTAATTTGCTCGCTAAGATTTACTGATCATTTCCTTACGGTGTGTGCAGAGTAAGCACATCATAAATTGCAGACCTACCTATTGTTACGATCCTATTCGACAATTAAAAGAATTCCGGACACCTTTTGAATAGAACTACGAAACAATAATTGCCGCTTTAACACATTAATCTTATAATTTACAACTTTAGCACCTTCACGACTTTTATATTTTGCGGCATGGTCAGTACCTAAGTGTCCACTTCTAGTCAACTTTCATATTAAACAGAATAGGTGACTTGTCACCTGTTCTGTTTAATATGTTTGGTCACAAACACCTTCAGCGGTGTGGTCAGAGACACCAGTAACAGTGTCCACTTTTTGCCAGTTGTCCATATTTCACAGTGGGCAGTGGCATACCTGTTGCTGCACTTAATGGGCCTAGATGTGTCACTTCTTTAACAGACGTAAATATCTGTAATTTTTAGAAGAAGTGCGGACGCTTTACGTGCCCTTAATCACTCGCTAATTAAAACCCTTTGTTACCAAACAATATCATTCTAAGGGTGAAGTTGGGCGGCTCGCAACAACGATTTTTAAACAAAAAATATATGGAATTCAACTACCTACATGTTTCGACATGATTTGAACACCTGCGGTCACATTATAAATCAATATCAAATATCAACGGTGCACCTACATTTATTCCCACGAGATATTTTTTTTTTCATAGGTACCTATACGATTTATTGCATACCTTTAAACAAATTTATAGTTCGCACTCTCATTCAAAAATGCATGCGGTCACATTATAAATCAATATCTAATTCTTTGCGGACACGTTTAAACAAGTCTGGTATGCGATGCACCTGCATTTCTTCTCACGAAATTTTTTTTTGATATACGATTTATTGTATAGTTAGTGGGGGGATCAAACACTATAAAACCCGGTGCACCCTCGTTCTAAATGCATTCTGCTTTGAAACTCGATTTGTGTGAAAGTTCATACAGTGATAGTTGATACATAATTTGTGTTAAGTACATATACTTAATAAGTTTTTGCAGTTTATCGCCATGGAGGTAAGAATTTTTATTTACTTTACATGCATGCGTGTTTTATACCTATTTATTGTAATCTCGGATGGACCATTGTCTATATCAACGGTAGGTTCGACACCTATCATGCGGAGTCAAAACAATATTACGAATAGAGGGAGGGGGTAATTCGTCTGAAAGTAGATACTCGGCTGCTATTACATCTTTGACTCACAAAACAAGAAAAAATATCATATCATAATATCTCAAATAATTAGAGTAGGTATTCACAAATTTTGGTTACTTACATTTTTTAATGATAATATTTCAGATTTCAACGAACAATTTTGTTGGAGATATATTGTCTCTTCATAGCGATCAAATAAAGGCTATAGGAAAAAGCATTTTATTGATGAAATACCATAGACTTATCCGTTTTCTGTACATTCGAAATAGACTTGATGACTCGCTAATTAATGATACAGATATAATACCATACTATATTTATTTGTATGACTCCTAAGCCTATTTTGGCTGCAGTGATACAGCTCTGTATAAGACTGAAATAGCCCTAACCCCAAATAATAATAATATGACTCTGAATCCACTAATTTTACTCGCATTTCATTTTTCAGTACTCCACAACCGATACATCTTATCGCTTCTACGGTGCGCTTAGTGAAGACGATGACTCATCGAGCTATGTTAAACCTGTAGAAAACGCCATGAACACATTGAAAACGCGGAAACGGTGCTACAATAGAATCGACGAGTTCTTTGACAAGCCTTTGCCCAAAGCGAAAACATCAAAGAAATCCTCATCGATTGCGAGAGCTGTCAACGGGGGAGTCTCGTATATTACTAGCAACTTGGATGATGTTGCTAAAGCAACCCACCTCATAAAAATAGAGGTGTATGATATGGAGAAGTATAGAAATGGTCCTGAGACAGAAACATGGAAGCACGCTGACGTTCGCCTGAAGTACTATACAGTACATGGTGATGGAGATAAACATTTTCAGAATACACAGGACGTAATTTATGAGATTACAAAGCAGATTGCAAATGGAGATTGCAAAAAATATTTTTACGCTAACAACGTAAAATAGTTGTATTCCTTTATAAAATAACTTTTAAAATAATTTGTATTTTTTAAATTATAACTATCTCATTATAAAAGTTTTGCTCTGTTTTATTTCCATTATATTTGATTAATTCAACATTATTTTGAAATTGCATTTGTATACTTAATAAAATTTATTAAATTGTATTGGTGAAATGTGTGGTAAACACTTTCAAAGTACACAGGACTTAACACAAATTATGTATCAAACTATCACTGTATGAACTTTCACACAAATCGAGTTTTGTCATTGCATTTTTTTGTAAATTTAAAGAAAATTTATTAATTATATGTTTAAGTATAAAAATGTTTTTATTAAAAATGTTATGAACTATCCTTGCTGTTTTATTTTTAAAATAAGAAAACACATTTTAAGTTGAGACATTTATTTAGAAAAGACATATAGAAACATGTTTCTTAAAACTAAATCATTACATAAAGTGTTTTTAGAAAAACAATTTACAAAATCATTCATTGTTTTTCCCTTAGACTTAAAATAAAGATATAATAGACAATATTCACCACAAACCGAAGTAAAATCATTTTGTATTCTATTTGAGATGAAAAACCACCGTCTTGAATTTCTCTTTATAAAATTTAAATGATATGACGTTGGTTTACGTCCATATGAATCGAAATACTCTCCAATACCATCGTATCCTAAATAAATTGCAATCCAATGAGAGCCTGGTTTAGTGTCAGGATCTAAATTGCTTATTATGTAGCTCGGTTCTGATACAGTTATAGGCAACCGATTAGCTGCATATACATTTGATTCAAGCTGGGGTTGTATCTTTCTCATAAAACTCTGAATCTCCTTTGTATCCATTACAATGTACACCTATTAATACATCAAACTCACTAATGACAAATATTGTAATAACATACTATTTATATCTTCAATCAAGTTTAACTGCTATAATCGACATTAACATCACGATTTTTATTTATTTCAATCATATTATCAAACTCAGCATATACAATACAGTTCACCGTTTGTATGAGAGCTGTTTCAAATCGAACTTCTAATCTAACGCTACCGTGTCGTATTAAGTTCCAATGTGATGTTGAGTTAGCTGATAAATCGGGGGTCAAATCAAAAGCCATCAAACAATATCCGTTTGCAAAATCTTCTTTGGAAATTGAATTTCCCTCATTCAGGAAATGAATACCGGTCCCCGAGAATAAAGTGTGGTATGCCATAGTGTAAGTCTTGCTATCAAATCCTGGTTGCAATGCTTTGGAAGGAATCTGCTGACCGTCTATGTATAAACTAAATGTATTTATTCCAAAGTTATTAAAATCAAAGGGGTTCTTTACAAGACTGCCATTAAATGCTACGTTATTTACAAACCCAACTATACATCTCTTAGGTATCTGTCCAAGAAAAATGTTGTCAAGGGATTTTCCTTGAACTCCTGATGGTATCGTTAGAACTTTCACTTCAGCACGTGTAATCGGATACTTGGCAGTAGTATTTGCTAAAACTTTTTGATGTGCAAGCAATACCGATGGATTAATCCGTGCTCTACGAATTAATAAAGATGCATCAGTTATTTTTACTTTAAATTTTGAATCTACTGTGGAAGACATAAGATTAAAAGCTTCTCTTGAGCGTACTAACTTCACCCCTATTTCTACACCATTTATTAAAAACTTTTCCTGGTTGAATATATCACCATGTAAATGACCAATCATTTCAACCTCCTTACTCTCTTTAGTATATGTTTGTCTTTGGCAGAAACCCTCATTATTTTCATCTACGGAATCCATTTTTCCAGGTGAGTCTGCGTGCCATAAGCCGCAGGTTAGATGAGACTGTTTAGCAGCTGGACCATAGTTTAATAATGTTTCTATATATGACCGGTATGCGTATGTATTGTTTGGTGGAGACACCAACTTTTGATTTAAATATACATCAAGTTGGGTAAACAATGAATGGAGCCAATTATTTATCGGTGCAACAGTTGTTCCAGCCGCCAGTACTGAAGAATCTTGATTTAAAATCTTAGCTTTGATATGAAGTAAAGTGTGGGATAAATCAATGTAGTCATCTCCTGTTCCGGGAACTTGAAATTCAATAGGTCCATCATCACTTAACGAGGAAATAGGCTTGTAATGAATCCAGTGTCCGTTTTCAATACTTGTTTGTGTAGAGGGAAGAGCAAATAAATCTAACTCTGATTTGGCACATTCACATGACTGATTATGCAAGAAAGACATTGTTTAATTTACAAATATATCCTCTATTTTATTTTTCTTTATCTTTTTAGTATTGTTTCTCTTGGAGGATTTCGAACGAATGATGGCTTGTGAGGCGCGCTTTTTACTTTTATACCCAGACCCTGACATAAGCGTATCAATTTTATTATCAGCCCTTCGTTTTAAATTTGAACTAGCCTCTTTAAAACGGTTTTTAATTGATTCTTCCATAGGCCGTGTTGCAGTCATATCCTTCAGAAGCCCAACACCAGCATTCAGGGCTTCTTTACCAATAGCTTTTGCTCCACTAGATAAAAGTGGTAGCACAGATCTAAATAGACCACCCAAGAAACTTCCAATTCCATGACCGCGTTGATGAAGTGCGCCTTTGTAAATAACTCCTACCCCCGAACCAGCTTGGTGTGTGTAGTAATGTTCGTAAGGGCAAATAATGTCATAACGTCTTGTAATCATTTTAATCGTTTAAAATGAAGTTTAACACATGAGGTTCCGAACTCAAATGGTATTTTATCACCAGTACTTGAGTTTATATTTATTTCAATTGTATCAAACTCTCTGCGCAATACAGTTAAGTAGTGAGCTGGAGTGAATGTGCACATTTTATATGTTCCATATATATATTGGGAGGTATCTAGGGGTATAATACGCAATAATGATGTCATTACATCTCCCACTACTTGAGGTTCAACTATATCGCAATATACAAACAGTTGTGAAGGTAAACCTAACGATAGATTTACTGGATAGTTTCCAATTGTGTTGAGAATATTTCTATATGGAGGGTATCCAAGCTGAAGGGATAGTGTTGGTGATAGTCTCAATGCTAATATAGATTCATTTTTGGCAGCTACAGAAATAGTATTCGCTAATTTATCATATTCAAACTCAACATCATCCTTTAATAAAGCGTTTTCATTTAGAGTGGTGAGAATGTGATCAATGTTTACATAATTGGTTGCTAGAATCCGAGTTGTGTGCCCAATGATATCTGATGACTCTTCACTCTCAATTGTTAGTCTTTTTTGAATGTAGACAATGTTATTGTGTTCCTGAACTGTTAGCATAGTACATGGATATTGAAAATCAACAAGTCCAACTGCCCACTGTCCTTCTAGTTTAATAGTTTTAGGTAACTTCACACAAAAATTACTTGTCTTATTATTTGGGAAATACTGCATTGAACCATTACTAAGAAGAGTTAAATAAAAACTTTGTTCATTCATATTTTTACAGTACTTGATAATGGTATCCAACTGTTAAATTTATGAGGATAACCTTTCCATTTAACTAACACTTCTCTTCTGTGGCCAGAGTTACGAGAACGTATTATTTTATCTATTTTATATTTAAGGGAGGGGTCATAAGTAACTTTCTGCAACTCTTTTTCATAAAATGTTCCAGTTATTGGCTCGTTTTGTAGATCCTTTAGGGTGTATACAACCCAAGGAGATCTTTCAATTTTGCTAGATACTACAAATATTTCATCACTCCAGTTGCTTTCATATCCTTTCTTAAAAATGTGTTTATACTTAGTTATTCTTACATAATCACCTACATATAATTTAGCAGACCCCGGTATCATTGGAGTGGAATTTTGTCTATCATAAAGATTACGCCAGACTGTCATAATATTAGTCGAATCAACATCACATGGACACATTTTTATACTAGAATGTACACTATGATTATAGGAGTAAATTAAATCCTGTAAAATGTCTATATATTTATATGTATTCTTGTGAGTAAAATAACGCCACATTTTCATTTTTAAAGTTCTTTGAAATCGCTCAACAACACTTGCTTTAATATCCGGATTATTAGTGGTATAGTAATTGATATTTTTGTTTTTTAAAAACGTTTGGACATCTTTTGACACAAATTCAGTGCCTTTATCTGATTGAATATGTGTCGGTGTAGCTTTAGCTTCTATGAATATACTTTTAAAACATTCTTTAATTGTTTTAGAATTTTTTTTCTTCATAGACCTAGCAAAGGCATATTTACTAAAGACATCAATAACACAAAGTATATATTTAAATCCACAATTATATTCGCTGTAAGTTCTCATGTCACTTAAGTCTGCCTGCCACAATTCATTATAATTGGATAAAACGTATTTGTTTCTAGGAAATGTCCTTTGGACGGGTTTGTGCAGAGTGTATGTTTCTTGAGATTCCAACCATTTCTTCACTTCTGTTTTACTCATTTTCCCGCTCATTTCTTTAGTTAATTTGTTGATACTGCTATAACCAGCAGGATGCGAGATATCATAATAGATTTTATTGATTTCTAATAGGGGTTCCATCTTTCCCAATCTATTTTTCTGCCTACACTACTTGATCTTGGTCTAATAGAAATAGGTGAATCTGGACTCTTGTAATCTTTAATGTATAGACTGTTAATATGTGAAAGTCTTTTTGGATTACCTATGCAGGATATTGGCACATTTATTTCTTTCAATGCGTTACAAAATTGTCCCCACCCGTGTGGTTCACCTTTTTTTGACGGTCGTAGAATATCACCAATTAAATCCTTGATATTCGTTGATGGTATGGTTTCATTGTCAATTTTGATACAACCAGTTTGATCCCATGAAATTTTATCATCATTATCCAAAAGTGAATTTACAAGCAATTCACCTTTCCTTTTATATGTTTTCGGAATTGTTCTTAGCAAAAAATCCTTAGAGTAGTAGTCTATTTTTCTTTTACTGTTCACTAGTGTCTCCTTTGATGTACCCTGCTTCACGTCTTCCCCCTCTGCTGAAGCGTTTGGAAATGTAGTCTCTAATGTTTTCTCATTCTCTTTATGCTCATGAACAATATCATCTGTTATTATTGGTAGCTTGATCGGTTGTCTTTCTTGCTCCGTAAAGTGTAAATATCTTTGCAAAGATTGTAAATAGAGAGTCCACTTCTCACGATCATTCAATTTACTGCGGAGAATTTTTTGCATTTCTACATCTAAACGTGATGATGCATTTTCAGTAGTACTTTCCTTTTTAAGTCTATTGATTAAGTCAGGTTCAATAAGTATCATTTTTTTTGCATTTTCCATCATAAAGTTAATTATTTAATACTGAATTTAATAGTCCACTTAATACTGTTCCTAGAATTATAGGTAGAAAGGCTCCACCCTTTTGTATAATAATTCGTTTTCTACATGTGCTTTTACCTTTTGATACTAGTTTTCTTAATATATTTTTATATTTACTTAACTTTTGCTTTTCTTTATCTTTAAGCTGCACTTTACCATTTAGAACATTATATATACACTCACAAATACAGTTTATTTCTTCGTCGTTACAAACTTTTAATAATGCTTTGCGATACTTCGGTTTCAATGTATGAAGTGCTCGTAGTAATCCTTGATGTGTGGTTACTCTTCCATGCATTATGTATGACTAACATCTATTTCTTGCTGATTGATATATTTAAATCCTTTCTTGGGCACATACACAGTACAATGTTCATTATTAGGAAAAATGTTACTCTTAAAACGACACATGTCATTGGTGCTTTGTTTTAAATCAATCATTATATATCCATGTGGTGAATTTGTTGCATCTCTATAGGCAGGCATCTTCCAGAAACTTTGAATTATCAGGACTAACTTGGCGAGCCAAATATCTTATTTGTGTCTTATCTCGAGGATTTTTGAAATATATGATGTAGCTGGAATTCAAGGAAATGTCGCGTTGTCCTTTACCTTGATGAAATAAATTTTGGGTGATATAAAAAACACTAAGGTTTCTATGATGACTCCCCTTCGTGAATATGTCAACAATGCGACCATCAGATTCTCTCATTAGATCATCAATAATGATAAGCTGACTTTGTTTACCATCGAACATACTAAGATCGGGAATACCTTGATGATAGTAAACATTACCTAAATTATATATGGGTTGCATTTCGTCATAACACCACATTATTTTAGAAAACTTTTGATTGCATATTATCTCGACATATTTTAGGAAATTCATAACAAAATTTGATTTTCCACAACCACTTGGTCCTGCTACAATGGCGGTAAATGGGTGTATGAAATGAATCATAATATAATATGGAGAGATAAGGAGGTACTTTAATAGTAGACGATGTAGGAATGAATGATGGTTTTTAAATAAAATACAGTTTTTATATGTTATTTAGTATAATAATAAAAGTTAAAATTGTTTTAATAAGAAAAATAAAATTTACATGCAATATAATGACAACAATGGAACCAAAATACCAACTTTACGTGCGTCGTAGTAAGTATTTACAATAACAAACTCACATTACAAATAAAAATACATATTTTTTAATACAGAAGTGTACATCTTAATTTATCTATAAGTTAGAAGAGCACATCTAAAAAACATAATTTACTATTTACATGTATATAGGTGTATAAGAGAATAAAACATTAAAAATATATAACTAGATTATAAGTACAGTTTAAATAAAACAATTTATACACTTGAAAATCATTAAAACAATTTACAAATATATATAATTATTTCATATGTAACTTTTCAGACTGTAATGTCCCCAAGAAATAGTATCTGTGGAATTATGTGGTATGAAACGTTTTGTATCATCATATGATAAACTATTTTTATTAATTTTTTGCGTATGAATAATATGTTTTATTGATCTAAATCTATACATTTCCGAAAGTTGAATTTTTTTATTGAACAGACATGTTTTATAGTTATCCATTGTCATATTCTTTGTAACAGATTTATTTACACCCTTTGCTTTAGCTATAAAACTATTTTCAACATTAATTGCATACATTTTTGCTCTAAGTCCTACAAATTCTGAAATAATTTTTCCATTATTTTCATCCTTAAAGAAGCCTAATTTTTTTTTGTTTATTTGTGGGTAGCCAAAGACATTATCCGTAGGATAGTCAGATGTGTCAAAGTACTGTTTTAAGTCCGGTTTTATATCATGATAGAAATCCTCGCATAAAATTTGATATATTAAACTATCAGTGTCTGTGTACAATAATTTTACATTACCCATAAATTTTTCTTTCATATATTTATAATGGAAATTGTATAATAATGTTTTGGAAATATCTAAAATACAAAATCCTAGGTAAATTGGTTTATTATAAAACATTTTTATTTTATTAAGCTGTACAGCTACTAAATTTTCCGAAAATATAGACAAACTGTGAAATTGTGGCTGGGAAATGAGAAATTGCGCGCCCCTTGTTTTACCTATGTTCTCCCAGTGTGTTATTAGTTTTACATCAACTCTTTTCTCTATGTTTTCCATAGTTTTCCCAAACACAGAATTGTTCATCAGTTTATAAAAATCTTTTTCAAATGTTGATGATGCTAAAGTACGTCGATGTGTGTTTAATTCTATATATTTTTGGAGCCACGGACTTTGTTTAAATTTTAGCACTCTATGTACTTTGATTAACTTCATCCCCATTTCTAGACATTGCTTTAAATTTCTATAGTGTATGACATATTTTGTTTTATTTTGTAAATTGGGTACTAATTTAAAATCTTTACTATTTCCTATACATATATTTTCAGGGCAAAGTGGCAAATCTGAATGTGCATCATGAATATTATCAGGATATTCCAAATCTACTTCCAAAATATATCCAATATCTGAAGTATTTGAAATATTAAAATCAACATGATAATCCACCCATTCAAACTCGCCAACTGGAAGATATTGAGACATGGACCACCCATATAAATTATTCGCATCTAAATATATTATATATGAGTTAGGTTCTTGACTGTTATAATCAATCATATATTTATTGTTGGCTTTTGCATAGCGATTACAACACTGAGCAACACCACCTCGAATGCCTGATTTAATGAATGCTATTTTATCAAAATCTGTCAGCAACTCCAGCTGAATTTTGGTATATTTTAGCATTGCATCCCAACTCAAACCGGGCGCTGTATAATAATGAGCAGGATCTAGATCATATGTACCTAAGCATACATTTCTAAAGTTTTCAAATATATCAGTCAAAAGTAAAACGTCTGTCTTAAGGTACAGATTTGAATAATCTTGCATGTTTTTACACTTGAAATGGGACCAAATATCTTGCGCATGTGCATATTCTTCATCTGTGATATTACAATTAGTAAGAGTGTTAAAAAAATTATGTTGCTCTGGAAGTGATTTCAGTTGTAAAGCTTTAAATGAAGATATGTATTCATATGGATAAACACCCTTTCTTTTCAAGCGAATAAAATCTTCCCGAGCAGAAAAACATTTATGTAATTCTATAAAATCTTTATCTTCCAAATTTTTTGCTAAACTATCTAAACTACATGATAAAAATTTGAAACTGTCTACAAACCTTAAATTAAGTGTTCGATGATTAATTTTAATTTGCTTTGAAAATGATATGTATTTTTCTTTGTTTTGGGGGATTATGTTCACTTCACCTTCAATAAAATTTAAGGAATGGACTATAAAATGCGCATCATAGTTACTTAGGTTATGTAAAAATATTGGTACAAAATTTGGCACATAGTACTTTGCTAAGCAACTTTTATGACCTACACCTCTATAAACTCCAGTATATTGATCATAATCTACTACTTTATTCTCAGATAGGTTTTGTTCGCAAACACAGCAAGTTACTGCCTTTTCAATGTTATACTTTTGTTCCGGTGTCAATGGGAGAGAAAACCTTTTTTTCGGTGTGTATTGTTCAATTATTAATTTTAAATCCTCATATAAACTATCCATAAATACCCTTGTACAGTCCTGACCGCAGTACGTTTTAAATTTAGAAAGTGTATCATTATATGCACATTTAATATAATATGCAAAGCTATAAACACGATGTTTGGAAACATTTACAGTATATGAATTTTTGGGGTCATTACAGCAAGTGTCAATAGGTTCCAAAAATGCCTCAAAATCGGCATATATAACAAATGGTACTTTCAACTTTCGTTCATAATTTCCAAAACATAAAATATTGTTTGGCTTTAGTTCACCAAACCAATTCTTTTTTAAAGTATTTTCACTAGGCAAATTTATGGATATATGTACACAATCATTCTTTTGATGAGACACTAACCTATCATTGGATGGGAAATATAATAAACAGCCATCACAAATGTATATGGCTCCATTTCGCTTACTTATCTGTTTACTTACTAGTTTGGACAAGTTCTTTATATAACAATAATGACCTTTTTCACCTTCTGTTAAGTACAATAGATTTATATGGATCTTTTTGTGAGATTTAGTAAAAAATAGAGGCCCAATTATTTTGTGCAACTTATCTTTAGTGTTGTATTCTAAACCATATACATTAATGCTGATGTCATTCAACTTTTCAATTTTAGAAATGTCACATATTCTTATTGGGAAAGGTATATTATTAAACTTTAACTTATTCGCATTAACAGTGTATGATGAAACTCTATCAGAATGTACAGTTACGGGGTATAATGCTGATAGCAGTGCCTACTTGAAACAAAGACAGTCGTCATTTTTCACATTGATTATAGCTTTTTTGTTTTGAATGTCTTTGGGAAGACTTATATAGGAAGAGCCTCGGAGTGGATCAAACTTATTAATATTCATATCTATGTAATTAATCTCCTTCAAAGACCACCCACTATCTTTTTTCTCAAATTCGCTAATTTTTGATGAAATTGTGGTATTTAATATCGTTATAAAATTACTAAGGTCATCTCCTAAACATAATGTAAAATTTGATGTTTGAAAATCAAAAATGTTTAATAAGTTCTTTGTTTGTTGAATAAATTCACCTTTTGATAGAAAATTTACCTTAAATATAGTGAGCTTCTTAAAACATTCATTTATTAAAAATATGACTGTCTCTGCAATTGAATTTAAAAATACCTCGGATGGTTCAAATTGTTTAACTGATTTGCCTAATGGTGAAATGATTCTATATGTCAAAACTCTGTTACAGAAAGCTGATTCAATTATATTTACATTTGAAAGTTGATGCTGTGTTTTAAGGATGTTATTTAAATGTAAATTACTCCTAATGTGATTATGGAAATACCTTTTGTTGATAGGGACTTTGCAAATTTCACAGTCCATCCACGTAGATGAAGAAGTAGATGCTTCCTGGTCATTACTTGTTCTCACCTTCCTCGCCCCCGTAGATGAAGAAGTAGATGCTTCCTGGTCATGACTTGTACTGGCCTTCCTCACCCCCGTAGATGAAGAAGTAGATGCTTCCTGGTCATGACTTGTACTGGCCTTCCTCACCCCCGTAGATGAAGAAGTAGATGCTTCCTGGTCATGACTTGTACTGGCCTTCCTTTCAAACCGCGACCTCTTTGATTTGATTGATATTGTAGACGCTTTTCAATTTTTTCGCTAACATCGTAGAGCTCTTTATCATAGCATGTATCCATTTGTAGAGACTTCTCAATCTGCTCGCTTATATCATACAGCATTTTATCAAACTTTGTGCTATTTAATGATAGATGGTCATCTTCCATGATAGTTGATACATAATTTGTGTTATCATCGATTGTAGGGAACTGAAACAATTAGTGTTTACTTTATCGTCTTGTTGCATACTGTGCAGTATGCCTGTAGTGGCAAAACCCCATCAATTTGGTCGCCCGACTCGGAAGAATAATGCTGTTCGCATGGAGTAAAGTATGGTATTATATCTGTATCATTAATTAGCGAGTCATCAAGTCTATTTCGAATGTACAGAAAACGGATAAGTCTATGGTATTTCATCAATAAAATGCTTTTTCCTATAGCCTTTATTTGATCGCTATGAAGAGACAATATATCTCCAACAAAATTGTTCGTTGAAATCTGAAATATTATCATTAAAAAATGTAAGTAACCAAAATTTGTGAATACCTACTCTAATTATTTGAGATATTATGATATGATATTTTTTCTTGTTTTGTGAGTCAAAGATGTAATAGCAGCCGAGTATCTACTTTCAGACGAATTACCCCCTCCCTCTATTCGTAATATTGTTTTGACTCCGCATGATAGGTGTCGAACCTACCGTTGATATAGACAATGGTCCATCCGAGATTACAATAAATAGGTATAAAACACGCATGCATGTAAAGTAAATAAAAATTCTTACCTCCATGGCGATAAACTGCAAAAACTTATTAAGTATATGTACTTAACACAAATTATGTATCAACTATCACTGTATGAACTTTCACACAAATCGAGTTTCAAAGCAGAATGCATTTAGAACGAGGGTGCACCGGGTTTTATAGTGTTTGATCCCCCCACTAACTATACAATAAATCGTATATCAAAAAAAAATTTCGTGAGAAGAAATGCAGGTGCATCGCATACCAGACTTGTTTAAACGTGTCCGCAAAGAATTAGATATTGATTTATAATGTGACCGCATGCATTTTTGAATGAGAGTGCGAACTATAAATTTGTTTAAAGGTATGCAATAAATCGTATAGGTACCTATGAAAAAAAAAATATCTCGTGGGAATAAATGTAGGTGCACCGTTGATATTTGATATTGATTTATAATGTGACCGCAGGTGTTCAAATCATGTCGAAACATGTAGGTAGTTGAATTCCATATATTTTTTGTTTAAAAATCGTTGTTGCGAGCCGCCCAACTTCACCCTTAGAATGATATTGTTTGGTAACAAAGGGTTTTAATTAGCGAGTGATTAAGGGCACGTAAAGCGTCCGCACTTCTTCTAAAAATTACAGATATTTACGTCTGTTAAAGAAGTGACACATCTAGGCCCATTAAGTGCAGCAACAGGTATGCCACTGCCCACTGTGAAATATGGACAACTGGCAAAAAGTGGACACTGTTACTGGTGTCTCTGACCACACCGCTGAAGGTGTTTGTGACCAAACATATTAAACAGAACAGGTGACAAGTCACCTATTCTGTTTAATATGAAAGTTGACTAGAAGTGGACACTTAGGTACTGACCATGCCGCAAAATATAAAAGTCGTGAAGGTGCTAAAGTTGTAAATTATAAGATTAATGTGTTAAAGCGGCAATTATTGTTTCGTAGTTCTATTCAAAAGGTGTCCGGAATTCTTTTAATTGTCGAATAGGATCGTAACAATAGGTAGGTCTGCAATTTATGATGTGCTTACTCTGCACACACCGTAAGGAAATGATCAGTAAATCTTAGCGAGCAAATTAATGTGCTATTACTAGGTACCTAAATAAACCACATTTTATTTGTGCACTCATCTCTATTTTTAATTTATAAGTAAGTTAGGCGAATTTAGAAAATAGGTTAGCGAGGAGCGCAGCGACGAGCGTGGTTCAGATTATGTAGTAATTGAAAATTTACTACCTAACAATTAATATTTCTGTTTATCCTAATTTGAATGCAGTGCGATGATAAATTTGCCACTTGATAGGTTTGGTCTCAGCTCACAACGCAACTTATGAAGGTCGTGAAGAGGCTTTCCAAAGAGGTTAGGTAAATGTCTCTGTTCACAACGCAACGTATAAACACCGTGAAGATATGTTTGTTTGCACCAAACCGTAAGGCATGTCCTGCTATGAATGTATGAGAAAAACACACGACATCGTTGTAAAATCCTTGTATAAAAACAGCTACCTGTGGTCCAATTCTCTCAACCAAGAGGAATGCATGGTATGGTAATGTATTAATATATATAATACACTCTCTAGACGGCAAAAAATATGGTCTAGATCTCTTCTATTTCCCTCTACTCCCTTAAAGCCGCATCCCAAGTTCTTATCAAAATAATAAGGTGATTTGCAGAGGTTGCCGGCATTAAAAGAATTTTAGAAATATACTGTACAAAAAAAATTTGCTCTTGCTTTCTTGTACTCAACCGGAAGTTCCGGGTTCAATTCGCACTCGTGTCAAAAATGCCAAGTACCAATTTTCTTTAAGATTTTTAACTCGTCGTACTTTGGAGTTGGAAGGCACGTAAAGGCAGCATACTCACTTCTTCGAAAAATAACAGATAGGTATTTACGTCTGTTAAAGAAAATAACACATCTAACATATCACACATAAAGAAAACAGTCTTAGCAACTGGCAATAAGTGGACAGCGAATAACTGCTCTGGACACACTGTTTGTTTGTTTTAGAATGGAATTTACAGAACCAAAGAAAAAAGATAAATGTCCAACAGCACGTTGTCAAATTCCTTCACTGTTTCATTCCACGTTCAACATGCAATACGTACAATTTGCAAGTTTGCAACTATAAAGTGAAACGATAGAGCGGGCTAAAATTTAGGTTGACTTTCAAAAATTTTCAGAGACGAAACTAGGCCGGTAATGAAGTCAATAATTTTTGATCAGTCTTTCATTCGTACAGCAGAGGACAAAGAAACTATTATTGTCCGAAAAGACATTTTCAGGAAAATACCGACGTCGGAATGTTCTTGTTATTTGAGTACCCTTTTCCCTACTACGATGATGGTACAACTTCCTAAAAATTAGGCTAGTTCTGTGTAATATAAACAACTGGCCAAAAGTTGACACTGATCTTGGTGTCTCTGTAATAAAGGCCGTGAAGGTGTGTTTGTGTGTGGGCGAGTGGGCGCGTCTTTAGTGTTTCACGCAATGATTGAAAAGCCTAGATTCAATGCGCAAGCGTGTAAGCACTAGGAATTTATGCGTTCCTGGTAAAATTGGCCTCATGTGCACGTGTTTTCTATACTCTGTCTCAGTCCCGGGTTCGAATGGTTTGGGAATTGGGCAATAGTTATTTTACACCTGCTCGAAAAATACTTACATTCAAAAACTTGGCACTTGACACTGACAGGCCAACAAGTAATACAAAAAACTCTGTAAAAAAAAGACGGTGGGACAGACAGCGGGGCCTTAGTAATAGGGTTTCCGTTGACACCCTTTGGGTACAGAAACTTAGAAAGTAGCCTACGTCCTTCCTTAGGGTTTAAACTGTCTTCGAATTAAATTTCATCAAATCGGTTTAGTGGTTTAGCCATGAAAGCGTAACAGACAGATAAACAGAGTTACTTTCACATTTATATTACAAATGTTAGAATTCCGCCAATACTTTGGCTGTCTATGTCAACTATAAATACGTCCGGAGAAAATCAATAGGTTTAATAGAGGGAAACAAAACAATGTACATAACTTTGTACAGCGTTTATTAGTAACGGGGTTAATTTTAAAATCACCGACAGATTCATCAATTTTATTTATTTTTTATCATAAATATTTTTTTTATATATAATATTCGTTTTAAAACATGCTAATCTGAACCATTCAACTAATTAATTTTATTATTACTTTATACTTACAACTTACATGAAATTTATAGTTTTTCTGTAATTATAATGTCAAGTTTTTGTAAATTCTTTTCAATGACCAAAAAAAAAACTTCTGGAATCATACGAAAAATGTAAATTTCTAACTGTCAAACTAAGAAAGCAGCCAAATAAAATTCGTATAATTACAGTAATCCTGTCTGAAATTGACAAACAAATGACCTGGCAGCAGGTACTCTATTGAACTGACCGTTAGAAAATAAATAACCAAACGAATCCAGGTAAAATGGTCAAGATAGTAAAGTGAAGGTGGTTGTTCCTGAAAATCCACCAGGACTACATAGGTGAAATGCACTCTAGTTTCTAGACCTGCGCAATTCGAGTTATACCTTCCTTGTCATTTAACTCCTGCCTCACTTTTCACCCCTTTTGCGTTCCGTGCAGACATGCTCAGAGGGTGGTTTAGTCCCTGTGTATACCAGGATTGCATAAAATGTTAGTGTTTTCTGATTTCATTTTGCACTCCCTGCTATTCGGCTTTCTGTAATATTCCTAACGAAACTTGAAATTACTATGATAGTAAAGTTATATCTCAAAAAGCACACTTGCACATACCAAATGAGCCCAAACTCGAGGGGTTTACTAGCAGCCATTAAAGAGTTGGACTGTGAATTCCACTGGCTCCATGATCATCTCGAGACGGTACCAAATTATTGTATTGTCAATTCATATCGATACGACAATTAAGAGACTTACATACATAGTTAGTTAGTTGCAGGTGAAGCTATTTAAAAGGTAGTTATTCCGATGGAGGATTTCTAAATCAATCACGAAAAGTTTCATGATTCAAGTATCAAGATTCAAAATCTATATAAATAAAAATGAAATGCTGGTCGTTGGTAAGCGCATCACTCGATAACGTCTGGACCGATTTGTCTAATTTCTTGTTCGTAATAGTCTGAATAAGGTTTTTAGAGAAAGAAAAATTGTAAAGATTGTCCTGTCAATTGGAGAATTCGGAAAAAACGTTTTTTTTTCTTAAATTAGATATTCTTAAATTTATGTTTTTTTGCATTTTTAATCTGCCCAATATAAGCAGCTCTAAGAAATTATAACGTTTCCGTTATTGCTATTGACTATTAACGACCCCGCCCCCGAATTACTTACACAAATACGCTTATAACTATGTTATAACTACATATCTATTAGAGGTAGACTAGCTACCGCGGACTTTTTTGTGGATCATTTTATTCTACACAATTCCTTCTTACATAAATATGTTGTATCTTTGATGGATTAGACAGCATACGCTATGAAAACTCGCTGGGCTAACGTTTAACGACTAAACCCTATATTTAGTCGCGTGCATAAACTACGTAAATAATATAAAATACTAAGAATTTATTTTATTATAGTATCAATATTGGTAGTCAAATAATCATCGATTTGAAAGCAGATAACAATTAACGGGAAAAGGTGATATGATACGTATTTACTTAGAATATACTAGCTTTAACTGCGGTTTTAGGATGAAACAAACAACAACAGATGTAGAGCAAATTTTTGACATACCTAGTAATAGAGCAAATGGCGAAAACCTTATCTATACTAATAATGAAGCTTTCTTGAATCTCTAGAACTATATACAAGTCGAATTTTATTATTGCATTTGATAGCCCAATTGTTGAGGAAGGTTTTATAGACTACCTACCCAAGGAGGTGAAATTGTATCCCTAATGCAACGCGTAGGAAGTCGTGGACATTTGAAAAAACCCTATATTTAGTCGCGTGCATAAACTACGTAAATAATATAAAATACTAAGAATTTATTTTATTATAGTATCAATATTGGTAGTCAAATAATCATCGATTTGAAAGCAGATAACAATTAACTGGAAAAGGTGATATTTATTGCATTTGATAGCCCAATTATTGAGGAAGGTTTTATAGACTACCTACCCAAGGAGGTGAAATTGTATCCCTAATGCAACGCGTAGGAAGTCGTGGACATTTGAAAAAATATTTTTGCATGGGTTGGGTTGTATAGGGAAAAATGTTCTATTGGTCGGATGTATTTGAAACGTAGCTACTTGTGGCCCTGCTACGGGCTAATAAATTGTCTATAGCTAAAAAAATTTTCACTGAGGACGGGAATATCAGAATATGCATTTATGAACCTCTGTCTCTCGGAGCGATTAAGATAGTAAAAAAATGCTAAGTTTCGAATACAATCGAAGCCGGGACCTCAACCAATATCCTGATTTTTTTTCAAGTGCTTCATGTGACATAGAAAATATACCAAATATCTCTATTAATAATTCATCAAAATATTTTTTTAATCTTTTGAAGATTATTTTCCCCTCTAATGATGAAAAATAATCAAAAAAATCAAAATTAAATGTTTCTTTTAAAATTAGATTAAATTATGTATTTTGTAAAAGACGCTATCTGTTGGAGATCACTTGAACTAACGGTGCGAAGTTATTTATAAAACAAAATCATATTAACATCCATATAAAAACTAAAATATATCAAAATATATAATAATTAATTTAAAAAAGAATGAATTTGTTTCAATATTAAAATACTTAAAAATACTTATTATTCCTCAAGTTCATAATACCAAAGTTATAATTATTATAAGTTTGACAAACCGACAACTTTCCCAATTACACTTTTAACAATATTACATTTACAAATAAGTAGATAATATTATACATTGTCTTGTTATACAATTAAAATTATAGTGTATTTAAAATCATTAATTAAAACAACATGATGGGCAATCGTAATTTACTTTTAAACGAATTTACTTTTAAGACAACGCGACAAAATTATTATGTATATGATAGTTTGATAAATGCATATAGATAATGTCGAATTAACGCAGTGATAAAAATATTCGTGGAGTTAAGACGTGTGGAGCTGTAGATTGACAAGTAATTTTGTAAATATCATAATAATATAATTCAAGCAATATGACTGAGGCACACATTGACGTTTTTGAAAAGGATGAAGTTGCTGCGGCTGATGGTTTTTATAGAGATTCAATAACAGGCAACATACCAAAATACGACAATAAAGAAAACGAAGGTCTAGAAAATAAATTACAAGAAATACCTTCATTATCCCCGGAAGTACGATTAATAAATAAGAAACCCTTAGGACAAGAAGCCACAACATACAGATTAGAGGAATTTGAGAAAAAAGTTCTATACATATTCAATCAGGTTAATGTAGCAGGATATAAAGAAAGAAAAGGCTCTGAAGAAGATGAATTAAGATTAAACAAAGTGTTTAAAAATCTTGGTTTTGATATAAAACTGTGCCCTGATTTGAAACTAGAGAAAATATTTGAAGTTTTGAACGAAAGTAATACGTACTTACTTCTATAATTATTTCATTATAGTCTTAGATTTATAAATGACATTATGTACCAAGCTTTAAGAGATCGTGCTTCGGAAGGCACGAAATGTTTAAAAATAGACGATGGAAGCAAGAGAAGGATGTAAGGAAGATGTGGCGCTAGATCTCTGCCTGCCCCTTTGGGGAAACAGACGTGAAGGTAGTTATGTATATACCATCATCACTAATAGTCTAATCTAAGTAGTACAGGATTATGTTTCTGTGTCGGGCATGTTTTGATAGGCAAGTATTTTTATTTAATATTAAATTAATTATTTATTTAATAATTAATGTTTTCGAATGGTTTCGAACGATAAATATGGTCAAGAGCATGCTCTATATAAATTTTCAGCAGGTAGGTGGTCAGCTTCCAAAGTTATGTCAAAATACAACCTATTTTTAATTTGGGAATTTTATATCGAGCATCTTCTTGGTCATATCTATCGTTTGGTTACGTACCATTCGAAAACAGTAATTAATTAAGTAATTAATTTAATTTAAATTAAAAATGCTTGCGGCCATTGGATCTCGTACTATCTATATTCATAATTTCGTTTAGGGGTACGGTAGACTTGATTCAAACGCATACCAAATTGTTAAGAAAAAAAAATTAATCAATTCTGGGTTAGGAACATATATCCGTAAAAGTCGTATAATCGCGTAATTTCAATAAATAAGTCCAAATTTATTAATTATTGCTGTCAGAAGCAATTTTCAACGTGACAGTAACAGTGGTTTGAGTGGGCATTGGGTAACGTTTGTTTGAGCCATGAACTCAGGACAACTCTAAAGTCAGGTCGTTTTATATAATTATCCAATTCATATTGTGAGCCCCTTCGCAGCCCACACTTTAACTATGCCGGTTCAGAAGAAATGAAAGGTGCTGTGTTCTTGATCTTGACCCCGATTGTGCCTTTCCGCGCGCCCGCTTATATAGGGGTGCGTGCGCGCACTTAGACCTATGTCAACCGGGCGCGCGGAGGCGATACTATTGACCAATCACCGCAAGCAAGCACCGTCGTGGGAAATCGTTTATTGTGTTTCTCTTAATCTATTTACAAATTACATGAGTCTACGCAAGAAGTCGGGAACACATATAATTAACTAAATAATACAAAAAAAATATTTGTAAGTAAAAAAGGCATTATGTAGGTACATTAAAGATCACCCCGAGCGAAGCCGCATTTGTATCTAGTAATACTATAAAACCAAATTAATTTAATTAATTAAATTAACCCGGCTTCTCACAATTTGGGTTTAAAACAATTTAGATATATACATAAATATACGCTTATCTACTAGACCTCTAATCTCTTATTTAGTGACTTTTTGTAGATAATTTTGTTCTACACAATTCTTTCCTAGATCATTTTGTTATATCCCTGACGGATTAGACACCATACGCCATGAAAACTCACTGGAGCTAACTTTTTTCCGGAATTGATTCACTTCTGTTAGTCTTAGCTTATAAATATGTTAGGTACTTGTAAAACTTACTGGTGAATCAACCTATTATATAGGTAGTGAAAACCGTGATAAGTAGTTCAGTTCAGTATGTCTTGATATATGCTACCGCGGATTTTTTTGTAGGCAATTTTATTCTACACAATGGACAATATTATTACGTATCTAATAGAGTATCTATATCTAGTAGTAATAAGGGTATTTGTGTAGGTATTCAAATTGTTGTAAACTGATATTGTGCCCACGTGGGGTGTATCGGTATTTACATTTTTTTGTATTGGAATTTGTTTTAGTGAAATCTAAGGACTTCTCAGACTACGGTTGTATTGGCATCGTCATCATGACACATGGCAATAAGGACGGCAAACTAATGGCAGCAGATAGACCCTACTTGGAAGGAGATGTCCTCACATATTTCAAAAGCAATGTCAATCCTTCCTTAGTCACTAAACCAAAATTTTTGATTATACAGGTATGAATTTAATTTACAATCATGATCATTATTATCATTTGACTCTAAATTCACGGGAAAAATGAACGGTCCTTTGTAAGGATTGCATGGTGATATAGGTCTAACACCTAGCGGCTCTGTGAGACAGGCCCCGTCAGATGCCTAGAAGCAGAGATAAAATGAAATAAAAATTGGGCTATTGTTTTGGATCGGTTTAACAAGTGTATTGGATGAGACTACCGTGGTCTGCCGGTATCATACAATTCAAATTCAAATTATTTATTTGTTTGTTCAAGAAACATTATACCCGTGTGGGTGTACACATATTAGAAAAAAAGATTAATCAAAAACAGAAATAACAAAAAAAACTACATAGGTGCTAAATAATTACTTGTCAAGATACAATACAAACACAAATTAAAATAATAATGTCAAAAAATAATAATAAACTTACATTCACAATTTAAATGTTAAAAACAATAGTATATTCCATGGTCAAAATAAGATCAAATATACTAGAATTAAAAAATAAAACTGTAAAAAAAAAATTGTTGTATCTATTTCAATTCATGAAATGTAAAATTGGCAGGTGGTGACTGTTGTGTATAGATATAGGTAGGTACATAGGTAACTATGAGGTAATGTTAAACTACCCACTTATACTATGTACAGTGTTTTAATGAACAATAAACCAGTCGTTATCACAATGTCGTACGAGTATTATTGAAGTTCCTTATCCTAAACATCACATGGTGTCAGGTGTGGTTTAGGACTTGTAGAAGTGACCAAGTAATTAAATAATATGGGAAAGGAAGGTGAAACGACTCAACGCGGCAGTGAGGCGGTCGCTAGCATACCGCCTGTCATGTATTCGGCTATACAGCAACCGGAGCCTTTGTGTGAAGATGGAAATCTGGCCGTAAATTGGCGTGAATTCAAATCATCGTTTGATTACTTCCTTGTCGCGTCGGGCAGAGACAACTCTTCACAACGAGAGAAATGTGCTATCTTTTTACATGTCGCGGGAAAATACGGCAGAGAGTTGTATGAAGAATTGGAAGTGATTAAAGATAATTATGGGGACCTTATAAAGAAATTTGAGGAGCGCTGTGATCCAGCCAGCAATGTTAATTACGAGCGCCACATATTTTTTGAGACATATCAAGAAAATTACGCATTTGATAAATTTCTAAGTACCCTGAAAATTAAAAGCAAGACTTGCGAATTCGGCCAACTCAAGAATAGTTTGATATTGAGGCCTTAAAAATAGACAAATGAGAGAAAAGTTGTTGGCTAAATCTAAATTGGATCTGGAGGAGGCTACGTCGTGGTGCAAAGCGGCGGAAAGAGCAGAATCGCAGGCTGCGGGGTGCATCGGCGCGCGGCGGGCTCCGGGTGCTGCGGTCGCTATGCCGGGCCCGGGGTCATTCGGCGCGGCCGGTGACGTCGGCGAGCTGGCACGAGCAGTACCGGTCGCTGGGGGCCGTCGCAGGACGTGCGCGAGGCGCGCGGCAGCGCGTATTGGCGCGGGCCAGCGCGTACACCGAGGCCGGGAGGCCTAGGTCCGCGTAACCGTTGCGGGGGCCGTCGCAGGACGTGCGCGAGGCGCGCGGCAGCGCGTATTGGCGCGGGCCAGCGCGTACACCGAGGCCGGGAGGCCTAGGTCCGCGTAACCGTTGCGGCAAGTGTGATAAGTGGCATGGTGATAGTGCGATGTGTATAGCAGAGAGAGTGAAATGCTATCGGTGCAATCGTGTAGGTCATTTCGCGAAGTGTTGTAAGGTGAGATTGTTGAGAGAATTACAGGACGAAGGTGAATCTGAGCAGGAAAACAGTGAGTTACTTTTAGATAATGTTTCCACAAATTCTATAAATTATAACCCATATATTTGTGTAAATGGCATTTCTATTAAATTTAAACTAGATAGTGGGGCAGATACGTCTGTCATGTCATTGGAATCCTATTTGAAGGCAGGTTTTCTAGTAAAAAATTTGATTAAATCCAGTACAGTACTAAAAGAAATTAGTAAAAACAATTTGCCTCTGGTAGGTTATTTTAATGCAGAATTTAAACACAAAGATTATTATACTGAAAATAAAATATATGTGTTGAATGTAAACTGTAATAATTTATTGGGATTAAAAGATTGTGTTAACTTGAATTTAATTATGAGATTAAATGAACTGAGTAACTACACTTTTGATGAGTCGCTATTTGTAGGTATAGGTTGTTTACCAACAATATGTAAAATAATGATAAATGAAAATGAGCCCCCAGTAGTAAGTGCCACGCGAAAAATTCCAATGAAATTGAAACCTCGACTGAAAGAGGAGTTAGATAGTATGGAAAGTTTAGGTATCATTAAACGGGAGGATGCGCCCACTGACTGGGTGTCTAGCATTGTTATAATAGAAAAACCAGATAAAACATTGCGCGTGTGTTTGGATCCAAAAAATCTCAACAAAGCGGTAAAACGTAGTCATTTTCAGCTTCCTACAGTGGACGAGATAGCGAGCACTTTAGATGGAGCTAAATTTTTTTCAAAATTAGATGCTAAGAAGGGATTCTATATGTTAGCCCTAGATGAGAGTAGCTCAAAGTTGTGCACATTTTCTACACCGTTCGGTAGGTATAGGTTCCTGCGTATGCCTTTCGGTATAAACTGTGCTCCGGAGATATTTCACAATGAAATGTACAAAATATTTCACATGAACGGGGTAGAAGTGTTTATTGATGATATATTGATATACGGGAAAACAAAATCCGAGCATGATTACAGATTACAACAGGTATTAGAACGGGCAAAAATAAATAATGTTAAATTTAATAAATTAAAATGTGTATTTGGGGTAAATTCAATATCATATTTGGGACACATATTTGACGAAAGAGGCATGCGACCTGATAAAAATAGAGTTAGTGCCATAATTAAAATGACGAAGCCTGAAGATAAAAAAGGGTTGGAACGTTTTTTGGGAGTGACTAATTACCTATCAAAATTCATACCTAATTACTCTAATCTGACAGCACCGTTGAGGGATCTAGTGAAAAAAGACATAGACTTCCAGTGGTTAAATGTGCACGACGAGTCATTTGATTTGTTAAAAAATAAAATAAGTAAAGCTCCTGTATTAAGATACTACGCGCCGGACGAACCGATTACGGTGTCGGTGGACGCGAGCGGGCGCGGGCTCGGGGCGTGCCTTATGCAGGGAGACCGACCGATCGCGTACGCGGCGCGGGCCCTCACTCCGGCCGAGACCCGGTGGGCACAAATTGAAAAGGAATTACTAGCTATAGTATTCGGTTGTCTTAGATTCCATCAGTATATTTACGGTCACCAAAATGTCACTATAGAAAGTGATCATAAACCCCTAGAATCCATATTTAAAAAACCGTTAAACGAAACGCCGGCCAGACTACAACGAATGTTGCTTAAACTACAATCGTACACTATTAACATAATATATAAACCGGGCGAACTGTTGCATATTGCGGACGCACTGTCACGCGCACCTGGCGAGTCGATGTCGGCCGCTGATTGTACTGATACTGAAATATGTAATGACGTGACAGTGCACGTCAATACATTGTATGAAAATGTTAATGCGACAAGAGATAAGTTAGAAATAATTAGGCAAGAGACAGAAAAGGACATAATTTTATCACTATTGGCTAAATACTATGTAGATGGATGGCCGCAAAGAAAAAACAATGTAGATAATAGGGTGAAACAATACTGGACGGTCCGCAACGATCTGCATGTAATTAACGGGGTGTTGTTTAAAAATAGTCAAATAGTTATACCGACCGCTCTGAGAAAGGAAGTCATTGCGAAGTGTCATGAAGGACATTTAGGTATTGAAAAGTGTAAGCGTCGCGCGCGCGAAGTTATGTGGTGGCCAGGCATGTCGTGCGACATAGAGAGCGCGGTGCAGAGGTGCGAGCTGTGTGCGCGACACAGACCGGCACAGCCTCGCGAGCCGCTGTGCCCGCACCCGGTGCCGACGCTGCCCTGGCAAGTACTTGCCGCGGACTTATTTGAATTGAACCGAAAGCATTACATAATATTGGTAGACTATTACTCTAAGTATGTAGAAGTTACATCGTTGACTAACACGTTATCGGCTACTGTTGTAAGTCAACTTAAAAATATATTTTGTCGTTTTGGTATACCACAAAAATTGGTCACAGACAATGGACCACAATTTACCTCAGAAGAATTTAAGAAATTTAAATTAGGATGGGAATTTGAACATGTAACTAGTTCACCGTTATATCCGCGATCGAACGGTTTAGCTGAGCGCAACGTTCAAACCATAAAAAATATGTTAATTAAAGCTAGCGAGGATAAAAACATGGATTGGCAACTGGCTATATTAAATTTTAGAAACACCCCAATTTCGGGCGAAAAGTATTCGCCAGCTCAGCTGTTGATGGGTAGAATGCTCAGGACGAGGCTCCCGGTAGCCGACGATGCGCTGCGTCCCGTGTTAATTTCCCCAACAATAATGAAATCTGATCGTGATAAGAGAATTACTAAATACAAGTCATACTATGATAAGGGAACTAGGAGTCTAGTACCTCTAACCTCGGGTGAAAACATAAAATTACGGGAAAACGATGTGTGGGTCAACGCGCAAGTGCAGGGAAGGGCCCGCGGAGACCGCTCTTATTGGGTTAAAAAAGAGGATGGCGGTGTCTATAGAAGAAATCGCAGTCAGTTATTAAAAATAAATAGTAAGCACACCCGCAATGTTCGATCTGATGATGCAACTATAGATAGATATAATAGTTTAGAAGATTTGTCTCCAACTTCACGAACAAACACACAAACAAAGACATCATCTTTCCGTGACTCATCGTGGTCGCCGATCAAAAGGTTCACCCGCAGTGGAGTGCAATATTACCCTTTAATTAAAGATCGCTAAAAACCGATATAAGGATGTACAATGTAGGTACATAATGTATATGTATTGGATATAGTATTAAAATTAAAATGTTTACTTTTATTGTTTAGGTAGGTGTATACCTACTTACTCATATTTAATTAAGTTTAGTAGGTACATACATTATCTAATAGTTTGTTTTTTTTTTGGTTGTTTTTTTGGAAGAAAGAGATAAATGTAAGAGAGTAGGAAAATATTATGTAAATAAAATAGTGGATATATAGTTGTATAATTTCCACATTATGTTTTGGTGTAAATGTGGTTGTAGTTTTATAGTATTATTAAATTTTAGTTTTCTTTAGTTTTGGGAGGGAGATGTTGTGTATAGATATAGGTAGGTACATAGGTAACTATGAGGTAATGTTAAACTACCCACTTATACTATGTACAGTGTTTTAATGAACAATAAACCAGTCGTTATCACAATGTCGTACGAGTATTATTGAAGTTCCTTATCCTAAACATCACAGTGACTCGCCGTGACGTTCGTTATCGTGTCTGTGGCCCCGAGTAAGGTATATGGCTGTCACGGAGCCTAATTCACCATGAAATTATATCTTGCCTGAATTTATATATTGGGCAAAAGTTACACAAGTCGGTCACAATATTTTTATTAAATCCTGAATTTTCTCAATTTCAGGCGTGTCGTGGTCAAGATCCGTCACAAAGCATTGAAGTACTTTCAGAAAACAGTAAATTGAGGAAAGATCACGCAGAGGAAGTCAGACCTTACACTTTACCAGTAGAAAGTGATATTCTAGTTCTACACAGCAGTTATTATGGGCAATATTCTTTAATGTATACCTATCATTACTTATTTTGCATTCTCCTTATTTATTTTGGCCACAGAATAAGTTCTATTAGAGATCCAATTTGGTTTCGAATTTATGGATACAATCTCAAGGCACAATATACATAACTCCAGGTCCCCAACTCACTCGTACTTTAGTGTATAATACACTCGTCTTTTATCTATAGGTATAAGCAGAGTTTTAATTAATTGGGGATTCTAATGGCAGCCATCTTCTCTAGAAGAGATAAGAACATACTTTCTTTGCTTCAGCTCTTTTTAGAAATAGGCACACTTACTTTTTTTTTGTTATGGGCCGTGGTACTACTTTTATCACAAACGAGTAGTACCACAGGATAGAAACGCTTCTTTACCTAAATAATGACGTCACTATGTCGTCTGTCGGCAAAACTTTGAAAATCTAATATATAAAAATGTATATTTGTTTGTTTGTTCGTCATCCATAGACTCAAAAAATATTGGTCCGATTTGAAAAAATATTTTTGCATTTGATAGCCCAATTCTTGAGGAAGGTTATTATAGGCTATTTAACATCACGCTACCTACCCTAAGGGGTACGAAGTAGCGGGCAATCAGCTAGTCTATTATAAAAAAACTATGACATAGAAAACAAAACTTAATAATTAAAAATAGTTTTAATGTAATTAGAAAGCTAGGTAACTTTAAATAGGTACTGAACAATTTTTTCTTTTATTATAGGGTGTGTGGACTCCACACTGTGGAGTATCATTAGCAAAAATTGCTTTGATTTTTAAAATTAAGTTTCTGATTATAAACAAAATTGTGCGAATAAGATTATTTAGAAATCTCTATTTTATTAAGAATTTTTTTATAAGTTTGCCAGCACTTTTTCTTGAATGACATGTTACAGTTCCAGTACTCGCTAAGTACATAGGTACTTTTTAATACAAGAGCCACAAATGCTAAACATCTTGTACACTTTTCCTATACTTACAAATAAGTAAATTAGATTCTAAAATAGTGAGTAAACGCTGGTAGCAGCTAGCCATAACTAAACTATTTTGATAATAATGTTTATTATTAATTTCAGAGACGAAGAAAAGGGTTCCTGGTTTATTCAGACACTCTGTAGTGTAATTGAAGAATACCACATATATTATCACTTGGAAGAAATTATGAAATTAGTAATACGAGAAGTATCAAAGAAGGAATATGTCATTAAAAACCGCCAATCGAATGAACAACAAATTGAGAAACAATTGCCAATTATGACATCAACACTAACACGAAATCTGTTTATAAGAAAATATGAACTAAACGAGTCTGAATCGGACAAAACAATATTAGTACTTGAAAATAAAAGTGACGCATTGAATAATTCTAAAGATGTTAATGAATTAGAATTACACCAAGATTGTCAACAAAACTTTTCTAGAGATGATAAAGAACAAGGCGAAACAAAAAATATTAAAAAAGATGAAATAGACCATCCAAAACTAAGCTGTCAATGTGATAGAGTTAGAACTAATTACTTTAATCATAAATATGCCTACGTTAAACATAATACACAATTATATATAAATCATAATGACGATGCATATTGTGCTAAGATGGTTTTTGAATCAGTTAAAACATGTGAAAATGATGACAGATTCCAAAAGGATCAGTTGTCTAATATGTTAGAACTTTTAATTAAAAATAAGAAAATATCTTGTAGGGAATGCAACATTGATGTTACATTTAAATTTCATTAGCTTTTACCTACGTTTTATCACTGTCTGGCAAAGTATCATCTATATATATCTATACTAATAATAAAGCTGAAGAGTTTGTTTGTTTGGACACGCTAATCTCTGGAACTACTAGTGGGCAGTGGGATTTGAAAAATTATATTCTTGAGGAAGGCTATATAACATCACGCTATGACCCAAAGGAGTGAAGCAGTAACTATTAACGCGGGTGCATCCGCAAGGCACAGCTAGTTGCTTTATATACATATATACAGAGTCTTTTATTTAAGTGGGGCCTCCATGGCAGTTTACTTTTACAGAAGAAATAGGAACTTTTTATGTGGACTTCAGCTACTGTAATTGTCATACTTTTTTTGTCAATTGATTAAATACTTTTTTTAAATTCAATATTTTGAAAAAAAAAAAGTTTTAGTCACAAATAACATGGGCTAAAAGAGGAGCACTTTGTCTTCCGCTGGGAACTCTGGGACCGTAACACGGTTTCGGGAGCGGCTAAGGCAACCCGTGAAGAAAAGAAAAAAAAAGAAAAATAATCGATCAAGTTTCATGTGATAATCAACGAAAAAATCGTGTTATTGGTCAAGTTTATTAATTACATTCGCATACAATTTATTTTGCAATGAATTTTTTATATACTCTCTGCAAACAGGTAGGTAAATTATATTTAAATAAAGAATTGTATAAACTGCTTATCACGATTGTTTCCTTCAATGTAGTGAATTAAACTTGATCGATTTGAAAAATATTTTTTAAGAAATTTTTAGAATCGCATTTGTATGGCAATTTTAATTTCAGATAAAAATGTTGGAATGAGTAATTTATACACATCCCTAAATCTACTGCACATCACTAAAACTAAAGGTGAACTGTCATCTTGGGACTGTAGAAATTGCTCACACATAATTTATCACCGCCATGTTGCCTAAGCTAAAATGTAAAACTAAAATTTGTAAGAAGACAGTCAATTGATTAGGAGTTACGTCTTTTGCCCGCCAGGTGGCAGAGAGAGGGGTGCGTTGGCCAGCAAATGAAATGGTCGCTTTGTTTTAACTGTGTAATATTTTAATTCTGTTTAATTGTTTAATTGTGTCCAAAGTGGAAATTAAAGACAGTAATTAGTAAAGACGTTAATTTTATTCAATCCATCATCGTCTCTTTACAAGTGGCAGCCCAACTAGTGGCCAATAAAAGTTTCGAACCAAAATAACGAATTTTTACGAACTCTTAAATTTTGTTTCTAAAATATATTCAGTTTTCAACAAGCATTTTGCTGGTTTTATGTGTGACTGTCTCAATCTTCGAGGTGTTAAGTGAAAGTGAAAATGCCAAGAAGAAAAAGTGCGCAAAGTAGCCACGAGGCGGACTTCGAGGTGGAGTCGCGCATGTCAGCGATGTTCGCGTCCTTTGCTAGGGCTCAAGCTGAGTCTAACAGAGAGTTAATATCAGCTATCCTAGCTTCCAAGGATTCCAACAGTGACAGCGGCGCTCCAAGCCTGTCTCCGACATCACACATCGCACCGCCCTCCGCGCTTATGGGAAACTTCGCTAACTGTACAGCGCGTTTCAGCGGGAGAGCTCATCAAGATCCACGTGTCGTGGATGCTTTTATTGATACAATCATAGTATACAAAGAGTGTACAAATATAAGTGACGAGCATGCGCTCCGCGGCCTGCCAATATTACTAGAGGCAGATGCTGCTGTTTGGTACAAGGGAGTAAAGGGCTCCATTTCTTCGTGGACAGAGGCAATACAACGTTTGCGATCCATGTATGGTGCGCCGAAACCTCCCTACAAAATATTTCGTGGCGTGTTCAGTGCAGATCAAGGACACGAGCGCGCCGATATTTATATCAGCCGTCAACGCGCGGAACTCGCGAGTCTACCGTATGTTCTTGATGAACGAATTATATTAGACCTTCTTTACGGCTTGCTAAACATCAATATTCGAAAGCGAATACCTCGAGACCTGGTTAATAGTGTCGACGAGCTCATCGAGCGCGCCAGACAGGTGGAGGACGAGTTCGACGAAGCAGCGTCGGTGCCTGTTCAGGGACAACGGGAGCTTCGTGCCGGCCGGCATGAGCCGCGCTCTACGGCGGCGCCTGCGCCGAGCACCTCACTCCGGTCACCTGTGTTTCACGGGTCAACGACTGCTCGTAACTCGGTCGAGACTCCGCTTCGGTCTTCGACGTGTGAAGTTCCTCGGGCGACACAGTGTAACCAAGTAATTCAACCTCTTCAAGGTAACAAAAGTTATTGTTTTTATTGTCGTAAAAGTGGTCACGCTCGCTCTGAGTGTCCGCGACTTAAAATTAAAAGGGATAGTGAAATCAAGTGTTATGGTTGTGGTGCTAAGGGCATCATTCGTTCTAAGTGTGCTAATTGTAATGCTGGGGACAGTAAACCTAAAGACACTAGTAATACATTTTATTCTTGTAATTTTCATTCTTTGGACAAGTCTTTGAGCGATGATACCTACCCATTTACAGATCTTAGTCATGAACCTAATGTTATAAATCGTAGTAACGATCGTAGTTGTACATGTTGTAACAATATGTCTGTAAATCGTAGCAATCGTAGCCCAAAGAAGAGTCCGTTTTCGTTTAATACAAATTTGTCAAAGATTAAGCAAGGTCATCTGTCAAAGATCACCGAGTTGTGTACTAACACTTTTGTACCTAATGGGAGTTTGCCTCTCAGAGGCAAGTCGCCTATTCAAAATTGTAACAAGCTACCATTAATGAAGGTTGCCTTTGCGTCTGACTCCAACAGTAACGGCACCAGTAACCGACCTATTCTCAATGTCGAGATTAATGGGGTTCGTGGTACCGGTTTAGTGGACACAGCGGCCAAACGATGTATAGCTGGTTATAGTTTGTATACGTTGCTACGCGATCAAGGTCACCCGTTTCGTAAAAGTAATTTTCGTGTAAAATTTGCAGACGGGATTGTGCGCGATATGAATGTCAAACTTGTTGACGTCGACGTTAAACTTGAGGGTAAGGTTGTACCAACTACCTTCATAGTTTTACCTAACGCCGTAAATAATGAAACACTTTTTGGTATCGATTTTTTATGTAGTGCTCGTATTGTTCTTAACTTACACGCGAACTCATGGTTTATGACTGATCACCCGCAGGCTGTGTATCCTTTGCAAGGCGAGAAGTCAAGCGTCAAGGTGAGTTGTGCAGCTGCAGACGTGATTCGACCTGATGAGGGGGCGATGCTGTCGTCAATGGAGCGAACTGCATTGTCAACCTTAGTTCACGAGTACGAGGACATCTTTGGTGAAGGGGGAGGAGCGACACCTTTCGCCGAGCATACCATCGATACAGGTAACCATTTTCCTAAGACTACTAAAGACGAGACCCGTCGTGTGGGGGAAGACTATTCACCTGGTGACCTAATCCTTCTACGTAGCCATGTTTTGAGTAATGCCGGTAAGGGTATAACCTCGAAACTCGTCCCAAGAAGAGATGGGCCCTACTGCATAAAAATGAAGGTGAGTCCCACCACTTACTTAATTTCGCATCGTGAAGCTCCTGATGAATCGATCGGTAAGTATCACGTGTCCGATCTTACTCGCTACCATGCACGTGAGTGTGAGGGTGATCAGTCCAAGCCACGACCCGTCAACCCAAAACGGAAACGCGGTCGACCTCTTAAACTATTAGATTATGTTTAAGTTCCTTGTTCTAATTGTTTTTTGTTATTGTTAATTGTTCTTACTCACTTTCTCTTTGTGTAACTTTTGTGTTTGTTTGACCAAACTGGTGGTCCTATATTTGGTCAAAAGGGGGAGTATGTAAGAAGACAGTCAATTGATTAGGAGTTACGTCTTTTGCCCGCCAGGTGGCAGAGAGAGGGGTGCGTTGGCCAGCAAATGAAATGGTCGCTTTGTTTTAACTGTGTAATATTTTAATTCTGTTTAATTGTTTAATTGTGTCCAAAGTGGAAATTAAAGACAGTAATTAGTAAAGACGTTAATTTTATTCAATCCATCATCGTCTCTTTACAAATTAATATAAACTAAAATAAAACAACCAGTGCAAAGTAAAAGTGTATTTCTTTTTTCTCCGAACAATCAATATTAAAAACCCAACAGGTTATGGCCCAGACTACGTAACATTAAAAATAAAAGTAAAAAGTAAAAAGTTCAAAATGGAGAAATACGAAGAAATTGTTAACATCCAGAAACTGGTTGATGAAAAGTCCTTTCCCATGTGGAAATTCCAAGTAATCATATTATTGAAAAGCTACGGATTGAATGATGTGGTACAAGGAGAACGTGGAGAATCGCCCGAAAAAAATTACGATTTAAAAGACGCACGTGCTCAAAAAATTTTGATGACGACAATTGACAAAAAACATGTATCACTAATAATGAGCTGTAAAAACTCTAAAGAAATGTTTGAAAAGCTAAATTTCATTTTTCAACAAAATACTGAACAACAAAAATGCAAATTACTGCAAGATTTTTTCCAATATACATATAACCTCAAAGAAAACATGTGCCATCACATAAGTACATTAGAAAATCTAGCCTATCAGCTCAACACACTTGATGAAAAGGTAAATGATACTATGCTAATATCTAAAATATTATCCACACTACCTATGGAGTACAAAAATTTCTCTACGGCATGGGAGTCCTCCTCTTCGACTGAAAAAACATTAAGAAACCTGATAGCTAGACTCGTAACAGAAGAACAACGGGTCAAGTCTCATATAGAAATAGAAGAGAAGACTGCATTCCGTGCAAGTAGATCATATTTTTCAAATTCTGGAAAAAACTTTCATAAACAAAATTATATTAAAAAGAAGTATTGTACAATATGTAAAAAGAACAACCACTTTGACAGTGATTGTTATTTCAAAAGAAAGCCCTGTAGTATATGTAAGAAAACTAATCATGAAGAGAAAAATTGTTATTTTAAAATAAACTCAGGAAATAAGAAGCTGTCATTCCTTACATTCTCAAAACAGGAAAATAATAGAGAGGAATTTATTATTGATTCAGGCTCAACATCCCATATGACAAATAATAGAAAATTATTAAGTGAAATAAATGAAAGTAACACAATAATTAGCATTGCTAAAAAAAATGAAAAAATAACCTCAAATGAAATGGGAAAAATTGAAACAAACAAATATATATTAAATGAAGTTTTGTATGTACCAGATCTTCAAAAGAATTTATTATCAGTGAGTGCTATAACTGATAAAGGTGGTGAAGTGCTATTTACAAAAGAAAAAGTTTTAATAAGCAAAAATAAAGAAATAATAATAAAAGGTAAGAAAAATGAAAATGGCTTATATACAATTAACCTAAAATCTCAAAAGGAAGCTTTAGTGACATATAAAAAAGAAACCGCATTGGAGTGGCACATCAAATTGGGTCATCCAAGCAAAGAAAGTATGAAAAAAATATTAAAATTATCTGAGGGAATAAACATAACAGAGAGTGACATAGACAAACTATCAACAGACTGTGAAGTATGTCTAAAGGCTAAACAAAGCCGATTACCATTTGACAATATGCGACATAGGTCGGACAGACCTTTGGCAATAATACACACAGATGTATGTGGACCGTTTACTCCTGAAACTTATGATGGGAAAAAGTACATTGTTACCTTTCTAGATGATTATACAAATTTTACAAAAATAGCCCTGCTGAAAAATAAACATGAAGTTGCTGAAGAATTAAAATATTACATCAGAGAAGTTGAAAGAGAAAAAAATATGAAGGTTACAAAAATTCGTTGCGATAATGGTGGTGAATACACAAGTAAAGATCTTAAACTATGGTGTAAAAACAAAGGTATAGTTCTTGATTACACAGTACCATATAGTCCCCAATTGAACGGTAAAGCGGAGCGTTTAAACCGCACTTTAATGGAAAAAGTTAGAGCTTTGCTGTTTGAAACAAATACAAGTAAAGAATTGTGGGGTGAAGCAGCAAAATCAGCTATATACCTTATAAATAGATTACCTACAAAAACTACTGAAAAGACACCTGCAGAAAATTGGTATGAAGAAAAACCCAATATGAAAAACATAAAAGTATTTGGAAGTGAAGTATACAGCAAAAAGTTAAATCATTTGAATAAACTGGAAGAAAGAAATGAAAAACTAATACATGTTGGATATGCTCCAAATGGATACAGATTGTGGAATCCAATCAAAAAGGAAATAGTAATTAGAAGAGACATAGTATTCAAAGAGGTAGAAAAAGAAAAGGATACTGTAATAATATATGAAAAAGAAGAAGAAATTGAATACAATAAAGTTCAAAAGATAATAGAAAAAGAAAAGGATACTGTTATAAATTATGAAAGAGAAGAAGAAATTGAATACAATAAAGTTCAAAAGGAAAAAGATAAAACTGAGAAGGATAATTCTGAAAATGATTATGAAAATACAAACTCTGAAAGTAATACCATAGATCTAGAATACACTGAAACTACTGAAAACATAAATACATCTCCCAAAGAAAACAAGAAACAAAGACCACAAAGACTTAAAAAATTACCTGAAAAATATAAGGATTATGCTATGTTGACATATCAACAAGCAATAACATGTAATGAAAAAGATAAATGGATTGAAGCAATAAAAACAGAAAAATATTCTTTAAATGAAAACAGAGTATGGGACATAGTAGATATAAAGGAAGGAGAAGGAAAGAAAATATTAACAAACAAATGGATATTCAAAATAAAAAAACGATGGTACTTATAAAGCAAGACTTGTAGTAAGAGGCTGTAAACAAAAATACGGCATTGATTTTGAAGAAACTTTTAGTCCAGTAATAAATAACTGTTCATTGAGCATTTTAATGGCATTAACCTCGGCCAGAAATAATCATATCATGACACTAGACATAAAAACAGCATTTTTATATGGAGAACTGAATGAAAAAATATACATGAAAGTACCTGAAGGATATCACAATGCAGAAGGAAAAATATGTAGACTGAAAAAGAGTCTCTATGGATTTAAACAAGCTCCATTGAAATGGAATGAGAAATTTACAGATGTACTGAAAAATAAAGGTTTAGAACCACTGAAATCAGATAGATGTATATTTAAAAATAGAGACAGCAATATAATACTCGGTATTTATGTAGATGATGGAATACTTATTGGACAAAATAAAAACTTGATGTTGAATTTAATACTTGATTTGAAAAACACATTTAAAATGACATATACAGAAAACCCAAAAACTTTCTTAGGAATGGAAATAACAAGGACTAAAAACAAGATAGAATTAGGACAGAGAGAATTTGCTGAAACAATCTTGGAGAAATTCAAGCTTATTGTGACTCGGATTTCACTGGTGACACAGAGACAGCAGAGAGACAGAGAAGCACAACTGGCTATATTATTATGTACTGTGGAGGTCCGATACAATGGTGTACGAGAAAGCAACCCATAGTAGCATTGTCAAGCTGTGAAGCGGAATACATTGCAGCTGCAGATTGCTGTAAAGAATTAATATATATAAAAAACTTAATTGAAGAACTGTTAAATGTAAATATAAAGGTGAAGCTTAATATAGACAATCAAAGTGCCATAGTGTTAATAGAAAATGGTGTACTTAATAAGCGATCAAAACACATAGATGTCAGATTTCATTTCATACATGAAAAAGTGAATAATGGTGATTTGTCTATTATATATTGTCCTACCAGTGAACAGATTTCAGACATATTCACAAAGCCTCTTGATGCTATCAAATTTAAAAGATTTTGTTCAAAATTCATGTCTAATAGCAATTAATGTTACATAATATAAAGTACATAATATGTATGTCTGATACTTGTTCATTGATAACTTAAAACTGTAAAAAATATTTGTATAACTTTGTATATGTGTAAAATTATGAGGGCGTGTTGGAATGAGTAATTTATACACATCCCTAAATCTACTGCACATCACTAAAACTAAAGGTGAACTGTCATCTTGGGACTGTAGAAATTGCTCACACATAATTTATCACCGCCATGTTGCCTGAGCTAAAATGTAAAACTAAAATTAATATAAACTAAAATAAAACAACCAGTGCAAAGTAAAAATGTATTTCTTTTTTCTCCGAACAATCAATATTAAAAACCCAACAAAAAAGAGACGAAGTCGGCAAATAAAGTATATTCCCTTCTAAAAAAGTAGGTTGGATTGTGATCGTACGAATTTTTTAATAAAAATATTTTTATACCTAATAGTTATAATTTGGTGCAATAAAAGTTTTATTTAAACATTATGTTTTATTCGCTAAATTATTAGGTTAGGATTGCATTTAGCTAAGTGTAAGCATAGTGGCCAGAGACAACATTATTCAATAAAATTTTTATGTAGCTAGGCGGACGTTGGAAATTATTTAAAAAAACAGCCTAGTTGAGATACTGTTTTCCTATATGTTTACTTGCTATTGATTACAAGAGAGACTATAGTCATTGGTTTATTTTGGATATCGATCTACATACCTTTTGGATCTTGCAGCATTAGTTGAGTGAGCCCTTTTATAAAATGGCGATGAACAGCTTCCCTTCTGAAAATATTCACCCTTCACCCCTGCTATATAGTACCTACTGATCCCTATTAAGTAAAAAATAAAAAAGTTTTCACTTCAAAAACCGTTAGATCATATTTATCCTTTACACCATCTCATTTAGATGTAGGTACCTATACTTCAGGAACTAGCACAGGTTTATGTAATTAATTATTTTCTATTATTGTTACTATATTAAGAATATTGTAAATATTACATTACCATTATAAACTGTTGAATTGATTAATTAAATTACTTACGTGTAAAAAAATAATAACAAAAGTGCTATCTATTGGGTAGGTAACAGGGGCTCTCCCTAAGCAACTGCTGTTTAGGCTAAAGATGCTGTGTGATTTTTTAACATAATAATGAGATATTGAGGTGGCTCCAATAGTCCACACTAGATTGTGTTTGTGTTACACAGCTTCACTTTTTCATGGCCACTGCATGGATGCTGTACACGATTAGATAGACTGATTCACTAAAAATGGATCTATCACGTTTAGGAGCTGAACACAGAATAGTGGATCAAGTCGAGGGAAAAGTCAGCACCAGCGCTCTTTCATGGCGTATGCTATCTAATCCGTCAGAAATATACCTAACAAAATCAGATGTGTAAAATGAAGAGATTTACAAAAAAATAATAAGCAGGTATATTTTGTAGGTTTTGCTTTTAAAATTATTGACTTTATTAATATTAAAAATTGTTTACATTAAAAATCTCAAAACTACAATTTTTTTTATTTAAAATGTTTTAAACCGACATTGTACCCGTACGAAGCCGGGGGCGGGTAACGGGTTGCTAGTAACAATATAAAATACCAAGAATTTTATTTATTTCATTACATTATCAAGATAGTTGCTCGAATAATCTATCGATTCGTTTAAAAAGCAGATAACAGGCAAGGTGATATGATACGTATTTACTTAAAATATTATACTAGTTTTGACCGCGGTTTCTGGGTGACAGCTAAACATTTTTGGGTAATTACAAAATCGCTAACATTTAAAAGTTATAACAACAGAATCTCTAATTTTATTTTGGTATAACAATAAGAAGATATAATAACTATAGACATAAATTTAAAATAATTACACAGCTCCTGAAACCGCGTTACGGTCCCTGGGTACATGCGGAAGACCAAGTCACCCACTTTTAGCCGATGGTTTTTGTGAGGCTATACTTAATGAGTGGCCAGTTCTGTTGAGGTATATTTAGATGGAAAAGCCTCTAAGTGTGGTTTGTCGGATTATGTAAATAAGTTTTATTATAAAAAACCCTCTCTAGCGATCTATTTTTATCTATCTAATTTTTAGAAGCATAACATACATTCGATATAAAATAATTTTGTATACCGCTCAAAAGCCATAAAACCTATATAATCTAATATTTAGAACACATAAAACTTAATTTATGTAATTTCTAAATAAGTTTTGTCACTATTCTGATTTTTCCGATTTTTTTAAGAAGCTTATCGAAAATGTTAATATTGTATTGAAATAAAATTAATATAATGACAACTTTCCCAAAATAAAATCTTTCTCAAAATTACATGTTCCCAAAATGACTTGTTTCCCATAAATAACACTTTACTTTCTTACATTCTCAAAATAACACTTGTAAAAATATGATCGAACAAATAAATAGACTTAAAAAACTAAATTGTTATTTAACTAAAACAAATTTTCTAATAGATACTAATTATAAAATAAATAATTATAAACAAAATCATTAAATTGATGGACAACTGTAATTTAGTAATAGTAATAGTAATAGTAGTAGTTATTGCAATAACAAATTTATTCTTAAGATTGACAGACAACGCGACAAGTTTATTATTATGTATAGATTGATAAATGGATATAGATTATGTCGAATAAACTCAGTGATAAAAAAATTCGTAAAGTAAAGACGTGTGTAGCTGTGGATTGACAAGTACTTTTGTAAATATCATAATAATATAATTCAAACAATATGACTGAGGAACACATAGAAGGTTTTGAGAATTATGAAGTTGCTGCGGTTGATGGTTTTTATAGAGATTCAATAGCAGGCAACATACCAAAATATGGTGATGAAGAAAATGTAGTTCCAGAAAATAAATTCCAAGAAACACCTCCGCCGTCCCCGGATATACGATTCTTAAACACGAAGCCCATAGCACAAGAATCCACAACATACAGATTAGAGAAATTTGAGAAAAAAATTCTATACATATTCAATCATGTTTATGTAGCAGGATATGGAAAAAGAAAAGGAACGGAAAAGGATGAACTTAAACTACATAAAGTGTTTGAAAATCTTGGTTTTGAATTAAAACAGTGCATTGATTTAACGCTGGCGCAAATATTTGAAGTTTTAAACGAAAGTAATTACTTATTTCAGTATTTCAGTCTATATTAAGTTTTTAGTCTTAGATTAAAGCAAAAACAAAAAGTGACAAGTTTTAGGCACGTAGGTATAGTAGGAATCTACGCTTCTTTTGAAAATAATAAATACTTCGCTTGTGGTCTATTTAAGTACCGCAGGTATGATTTGTCCATGATATCATTAGTAGGATCCTTATAGCTTGGGGCGAAAGCGAATGAAAGGCCCGTACCACGAACTTTATAATAGATAAATAAAAAACTCGTTCAGTTCTAGAAACAAAATGATTTAGCGATCAATAAATCACCTAGCACACTAAATAATTAGCGCTAATTTAGCCCTCCTTTAACAGTTAGGTTGCCCCTTATTTTAAATTAAAATATTTCTGAATTTCTTCAATTGGAAAAACAGCCATAATATACATACAAACACAGAAAGGTTCCACCTAAAAATAATACTTTGTCATCCTCACTTATTATCACAACTTTCACAACATTTCGCAATTGTTATTTAATTTAGTACTCTTAATTTGGTAAACAAATATAAAATGCGTTAAAGATATAAATATGAAAATTGGAATGTAAGTATATAACATATAAAGGTGCACTAAGAAAGAATTTTTCGAAAATCAGCCCCTAAGAGGGTGAAATGGGGTGTAAATTTTGTATTCCCAAATATAACAGCAAGTTAAAATAACGTATTATAAATAAGTTTTAGTCTAAACTTATCGTCAAATATTATAATGTATGTGTAAGAAGCAAACTCAGTTAAGGATCGGGAGAAATAGCGCTCCTTTGGTATCTAAATAGGCGTAAAAGTATTTTATATGTATTATGTATAATTTATAAATCATAACTTAAATGTAATGGTAATAAATAAATAATATATAAAAAAAAATATAAAGATTTAATAGCAGATAATATAACAAAATATGGCGATGAAGAAAATGAAGTTCCAGAATATAAATTACAAGAAACACCTCCACCGTCCCCTGATATACAAAGCCCTTAGCACAAGAATCCACAACATACAGATTAGATAAATAGAAAAAGAAAAGGCTTAAAAAAGAAATATAAAATCAATGCTAAATCTCATTTTTTTAATTTTGATTTTGTGTTTTTTTTTAGTGAAATCTAAGGACTTCTCAGACTACGGCTGTATTGGCATCGTCATCATGACACATGGACATAAGGACGGCAAACTGATGGCTGCCGATAGACCTTACGTGGAAGGAGATGTTCTTAAATATTTTAAAAGCAATGTCAATCCTTCCTTAGTCACTAAACCAAAATTTTTATTTATACAGGTATGAGTACAAAATCATTAATCACTACATGTTATAAAATGTTTTATCTGTTTTTCTTGGAAACAAGGTTGTCATTTTGTTTTAATTTAAGATCAGATATAACTGCATACAGTCCGGATATACTAAATATACCTAACTCTAAATTAGTTGTTGAGCAAGGTTTTGTGATTTCTGAGAGGACTACTTTAGCAATTATTAGTAACATTTGTGAATAATTGTATATTATTCTTCTCATAATATCGTATCATTTCAATTAAATGTATTTTGTCCAAATCAGCTAATTTATGACGATTTTTGTCAACGAAGCTGCAAGAATCAACAGTTTTAAAAGTTATTTTGGCCTGCATTGCCTACAAGGTAGTGAAATGCGCCTATCATGTCATATGCCTATCATACTTTCATTAACATTAACAATCCTTTGTTATGAACCAAACTTCATGTTGGTAATAAATTGGAACGGATATCAAATAATATGACTAATAAATACTTATCTTTATCTATTTTGGTATGTTTAGTACTTTATACTACTGTACTAGGCCTTTTTAGGTTATATTTGATTTTATAATATACGTGTTTGACTCTTCTGACTCCGCTTTTTTTCGGCTTCACGACTGAATATTTTATCGATGATTCTTTTTGGACATATAAAATTTTAAAACTTCAAGCTTTATGTTTGTTAGAATTTTATAGTAGCTTGTGTGCATTTGTTTACTACTTAGTATTGTGATGGTACTGATGGTATTGTGGATAGTATTTAATTAGTTAATACCACTCAGGCTGAGTTTTTATTTTATCTTGGAAATTGCAGGCGTGCCGCGGTCGAGATGCATCAGAAAGTATTCGAGTACTATCACAAATAAGTAAAATGAGAAAAGATCACGTAGATGAAGTTAAACCTTATACTTTACCAGTAGAAAGTGATATTCTAGTTGTGCACAGCAGTTATTATGGAAAATATTCATTAAGGTACAATCATAATTTATACTGTTTCATAAATAGGAATTAAACTGCTAACTATGCAAGCCTACCTGACTTTGCATTATTACATGCACTACTACATGCCTCTTTTATTATTATTTTTTTAGTTATTTTAACATTTTCCGAAAACGAAAATGATAACCAATGTTTTAAAACTTAAAATAATTTCAGACACGAAGATGAAGGTTCCTGGTTTATTCAAACACTCTGTGAGAAAATTGAACAACACCATAAAGAACGTCATCTTGAAGAAATCTTGAAATTAGTCGTACGAGAAATAGCAAAGAAGGAATTTGTCATTAAAAACAGAATAACAAATGAACCACAAATAGAGAAACAAATGCCTATTATCACATCAACACTAACACGAGATCTTTATTTAAGAAAGTATGAACTAAACGAATCTGAAACGGACCAAACTCTAAATTTTTTTTAAGCGCTCTTATACCATTATTCTTCAATTATATATTTCGCTTTTTTTGTAGCTTATTGAAAATTAAATAAAAAAAAAATGATTATGAAAGAGACAGCAGGGGCAGAATAATCCTTTATTCTACCACCCATATTTCCTATTAAATAAATTCAATTAAAAAAATAACGACTATTTCACTTAGATATATTGAATAAGTAACTATATGCTAAATTACAGTGACACAGGTGGAGTATTTACAGAGAAATTGGAAATAGTTATATCTCCATACAAATTATGGATATTTTATTATTATTTTTTAAATCTAATTATTACATTATTTGTTTTATAATTTTGTACAATAAAAGTTTTATTTAATCATTATGTTTTAATCGCTTTTAGGTTAGGATTTCACTAATACAGTGAAAACATAGTGGCCACATTGGTAACAATGTTCATTTTTAGTGACTTACCTATTATCGACATGGACATCAAATAAATAATTAAGTTAATGCTATACATGCTAAATATAATTAAGTAGATTTTTATAATCGAAAGTAAATCATATAAATTAGGTATTAACTGTATCTACAAATTAACAACAGAATATCCATAAATGCAAACTTATTCTAAGTAAATTAATATGTAATACATTTTTTATTTTTAACCGAACTTCAAACAGAAGGAGGAGGTTTACAATTTGTCGGAATCTTTATTTTTTTTATGTATGTTCCCCGATTACACCTGGACCGATTTGGAAATTTTTTTTTGTTTGAAGAAGTTTTTAGTGAAAATTGGTTCAGTAGTTTTTTAGAAATTTTGAAAAAACTTACTTTATAAGTAGATTTTTCTTAATATCTCGATGAAATATGGTACACCCATTTTGACGACTTATTTTTTTAAGGATATAGTAATTTTTCGACATTATCTTACAGACATAATGACGAAAATCGGTTTAGTAGTTTTTGAGAAATTCAGTAATTTGTCTCTGTTTACGGCTGAAAATTATGTATCAGAGAAAAGCCTTATTTTTTCATCATTTTTTTTTATTTGCGTTATTATTTGTCTCTCAGGGCAGCAAAATCACTTAAAAGAAAAAAATAAATTTGCTTTTAAAAAAAAAGTGAACCGACTTCAAAAATTTGCACTGAAAAGTAAGAAATAATAAATATTTCGTCGTAGAATTTGACGACGGTTGGTGCCAAATTAGAAACAACTTAGTTCCCAAATTCACAAATCTAGACCCTACGATCAGTACCAACATAGATAATATTGAACAGATTTTTATCTTCTTAAATGTTTATTACTTTGTATCCTAATTTGTCACCAACCGTCATCAAATTTTACGACGAAATATTTATTATTTCTTACTTTTCAGTACAAATTTTTGAAGTCGGTTCACTTTTTTTTTAAAGCAAATTTATTTTTTCCTTTTAAGTGATTTTGCTGCCCTGAGAGACAAATAATAACGCAAATAAAAAAAATTGTTGAAAAAATATAAAAAAATACTGCTGTGGATGGGATTTGAACCATGTACATCATGAGCTGCACCCCATACCATACTTTTTTTTTAAGTTTTGTAGATCTTGCAAAAACAGTACAACCACCCATGCCCATAAACTTCTTTACAAAAAGCTAAAGCCCACTGAAAACTATAACATCTTCTGTTCTGTGCTGTCCTGGTACAAAAAGGCGTAAGCGTCCCCATTCGCCGAACCGAAAACTAACATCTTGGTCTCTGGCTGTCCTGGTACACAAGCATCTGTAAGCGTCTCTATTCGCCCCCGAACCATTTAATACTTTAATCTATGGCCGAACCGAAATGTAACATCTTGTACTCTGTGCTGTCCTGGTACAAAAACCTCTGTAAGCGCCCCTATCCCGACCGTTTCTGTCAAAAAATATGCATTTCTTTTCATTCCTCATACCATATCCAACATGCTCAGCTATTTGGGGTACTTTCAATATTGCCTTCGATCAATATTTTTTGATTTGTAACATCTTTCCTTCCTCTCGGTTTCCTTCCTGCAATCTGTGAGACTGATTTGACCAAATGAGCGAGTGGTAAAGTTAGCAGTTAGCCCCTTTTCCGAGAGCTTGGTACACACAGCCACTTTCATTGGTATACACCTAGAAAGAGATATAAGATTCAATACAAATTTTTGACGTTTTATAAAGATGTTTTTTTCATTGACAAATGCGACGTTGCCAATTATATACCATACGTCGGTTTCATTTACTTTTTATTGAAAACAGTTTTCGCATATTACCGTAACATGTTATAAACAAAAAAATTTCAGTACGTACCTAGTATTTAGAATACATTTGCCTTTTATTTGGTATAGCCGAAATTCTATTTAAATCTTCAATATAAATAATGTTTTCAAAATTGTTAAATCTTGAATTTCGTAATTTCACGAATTTATTATTATGTGAAGATTTTCTTTTTTAATTCTTCACGGGTTGTCTTACAGCTCCCAAAACCGTTGCTGACCCCAGAGTACACAGTGGAAGACAAAGTCTTCCTCATTTAGCCAATGATTTTTGAGGCTATACCTAACGAGTGGCCAGCTCTGTTGTGGTATATAGATGGAAAAGCCTCTTCGTACGGTTTGTCGTATAATGTACATAGATTTTTCATTATAAAAAACCCATTGGTACATGATCGGATGTAGGAATCGAACCCGCGAATTTTCAGTTGCGAGCCGACGTCTTATCCACTCGACCACCGACGCCTTTTTTTTTTTGTTTTATTTTTTGATAAATATATATTTGATAGATAGTGTGCATAGTGTTGCATAGATAATGTGAAGTTTTATTTACAACTAGCGGGCCCGGCAGACGTTGTCCTGCCCAAACGTTGGCTTGCCTGCTATTTACTTTCCTTCGTCCGTGGAAAACAACTACCACTACCACTACCCCTACCCCTACCCCTACTCCAACCCCTACCACTACCGCTACCCTACCACTACTCCTACCACTACCACTACACCTATCTCTACTCCTACCACTACCACTACCACTACCCCTGCCCCTACTCCAACCACTACCACTACCCCTACCCCTACTCCTATCCCTACCACTACCGCTACTATCCTATGTCCGTCTCCTGGCTCTAAGCTACCTCCCCATTTTCTGCCAAATCGGTACAGCCGTTCTTGAGTTATAAATAGTGTAACTAACACGACTTTCTTTTATATATTAAGAAAAGTATAATACAGCGCCATCTATTGACGTTTGCAAATACATTTTAGTACATATGTAAAAAATCAAGATGACGCCACATATTGTTAGCTACCCCTACTCCAACCCCTACCACTACCGCTACTATCCTATGTCCGTCTCCTGGCTCTAAGCTACCTCTCCACCACTTTTCAGCCAAATCGGTACAGCCGTTCTTTAGTTATAAATGGTGTAACTAACTGACTTTCTTTTATATATATATATATATAGATTGAAGATACCCGGGTACCCGGGTCTACCCGGGTATTAAAAGAAAAATACCCGTTACCCGGGTACGAAAAAAGTCCGGGTACGCGAAAACCCTACTGCCGACAGAAGAAAACAACCGATGATTAACCGTGTTTTTTAATTTATAAGTAAAATAAAAAAGTTTTCAAATATAAAAATTTAGGTGAATTACCAGCCAGAAATGCGCATCCAAAAATGTCCGACCCAAGCCCAAGCATACGTGAAACCTACACGAATTTCTGCCCGGACATTATCGGGTCTAGCGTACTCGGGCCGGGTAATGGTCTTGTGCCGAAAGCAAGTGGTGGCACGAACCCACAAGATTTCCCCCTACCAAAAATCGCTCAACGCGTCTATAGTTTATACTTTAAAAAGCTCAATTTACAAAACAATATTGTCATCTCATGAAAGGTT
>CAWUQD010000017.1:0-32500 GCA_963924495.1 Nemapogon koenigi
GGTCGGGGCGGCAGCGCGGGCTCGGCGGCGGCGGGCTAGCGCGGCGCTCACGGCGGCCAATAGTACAGCGGCTAGCAGGGCCCCGCCGGCACCGCCCGCCGCGCGAGCACCGCCCAGCGCGGCCAGCACGCGCCGCGCACTCCCGCAATGCACACCGAGCTCGTCGCCTCCTTCCGGACAGTCTGCCGCACCGTCACAGTGCAGCACCGCCGCACCGCATGCGCCCAGCTCCGGACAGCACGCGTCCTCTACGCGCGTGTCGTTGTCGCTAGGGGCGGGCCACACCTCCATCCAGCTGAAGGCGGCCTCACCCCCCGTGCGCCCCCACCATACAACCAGCAGCGCGTCCCCTCCTGCCCCCGCGCCGCCTCCACCCCGCTGCCAACCCTCCGAGAACACGTGCACGGCGGCGCCCCCCGCCTCCCCTGGACACACAGCCCGCAACAGCCGCGCGGCGCCCCCATACACCAGCACACGGTTGTCGGTATGACACGTGTCTCCGACGCCCCCGTCCGCGGTCCCTTCCCCGCCCACAGATAGCTCCCGCCCCCACACCCGCAGGAACACGGACCGCCCGCCCCGCGCCTCTAACAGGTAGGGCGTCGTGCCGCACGAGGACTCCTCAGTAAACCTGTAATCGTCAATAATTATTATATTAAATACTAGCTTTCCGCCCCCGGCTTAATATATTTTATATATTTTATTCTAATATAACAGAGCCTATACTCTTTAAAATATAGCTTGATACCTGTGACAGCTGTCAAAGTGCATTGAAAGCCGTCAAAGTCAACGCGTTATCTTTTAATTTACTCGTTTATAATATGTCTAGCACTATTTTAATTATAATAAAGCGGGCCCGGCAGACGTTGTCCTGCCCAAACGTTGGCTTGCCTGCTATTTACTTTCCTTCGTCCGTGGAAAACAACTACCACTACCCCTACCCCTACTCTAACCCCTACCACTACCGCTGGCCTACCACTACTACTACACCTATCTCTACCACTACCACTGCCCCTACTCCAACCCCTACCACTACCGCTACTATCCTATGTCCGTCTCCTGGCTCTAAGCTACCTCCCCACCAATTTTCAGCCAAATCGGTACAGCCGTTCTTGAGTTGTAAATAGTGTAACTAACACGACGAAAAGTATAATACAGCGCCATCTATTGACGTTTGCAAATACATTTTAGTACCTACATATGTAAAAAATCAAGATGACGCCACATATTCACAATTATAATAAAATTTATAATTTTAGCTACCCCTACTCCAACCCCTACCACTACCGCTACTATCCTATGTCCGTCTCCTGGCTCTAAGCTACCTCCCCACCAATTTTCAGCCAAATCGGTACAGCCGTTCTTTAGTTATAAATGGTGTAACTAACTGACTTTCTTTTATATATATAGATTGTCATTGCAAGAAAATTATTGCACAATAAGTTATTTGTTCGACGCTCGTAGGTATACCTAAATATCGTTGACTTTGTTGACAGCTGTCACATCACAGGTATTGATCGAGCTATATTTTAAGTACCTACATGTTATTATAGTCGGGCATGTCGTAGCGTCTATTTGTGAAAGCATTTTTAGAATCGGTTCAGTAGTTTTACCTCCTAAACTTGCAAACTTTACCTCTTTATAATATTAGTAAGATTAGTATAGAAAAACGCCTCTCGCGAGATTCGAACCTGTGACCCCAATATGTCGTACTTAAAAACTAGGTAAATAATGTACTCACTCGTACGGGAAGACCAAGTGGACGTGTCCGCCAGGAGGTGGCAGGCGACGTCGCTGAGCACAAGGTGTGTGGCGGGGTGCAGGGGACGGTGTGCGCTGCCAGGCTACCGAGAAGTGGAGTCGTCGCTGGTCGTCGCGGGGGGAAAGCCGCCACGCCGCGAACTCTACTTCGAGTGCCGAGCTGCCCGATGTCACAGTCAGCGGTCGCGCTTCGTCCTGCTCGCTCTCCGCCCCGCCCCCGCACATACACGCGAGCAGTACGCGACGTCCCCCCGCCCAGGGAGCCTCGTACACACGCAGCACGGCCACCCCCGCGCCGCTCCACTCGGAGCCCCACTCGACCGGCTCTTCCTCCCAATCGAGGTCGCTCAGCTCTCCCCCGCCGGCCCGCACGCAAACCGGCCGCCCCGTGTGGGCGTGTAGTCGCGTGTGGCACGCCCCGCTCGCTCCGCCCCCCGGCAGACCCGTCTCCAGCACGCGTAGCTCGACTCGCTCATGTCGCCCAGCCTGCAGCCGGTACACGCAGCGCAACCGGCGTGCCCCTCCCCGCCCGAACCACAGCACGTTGCGGGGGGACCGCACCTCACCCGCGGTCTCGAACAGTCGCGCGCACTCCGCCGGCTCGGCCCGGCCCCCGCCGACTTCCAGCGGTGCGCCGCCCAGCCGCGCGTCCACGAACTCGTAATGCAGTGAGAAACGCAGCGGGTGCGTAGCCGTGCCGCGCTCGGTCCGCACAGAGACGGCGATGCGCGTGTTCGACGACACGTAGCTCTCGGCTCGAGAGCAGGCGCGAGGGGCGCGGGTAGCGTTAGCGAGAGCGGCGCGAGCGCAAACGGGAGGAGCGCCGCAGTAGCGTCCTAGTTGTCGATCCTCGCCTTCCCACACGCGCAGCTCCGTCGGGCACGAGTCTTCCTCGAGAGGTGGTGTGGGGTTCTGGGTCGGGGGGGCCGGGCGTCCCCGCAGCAAGTCTCTCAGGCGCGCCCACGGCGAGCCGTCTCCTCCTCGAGTTTCTCCCCCGCGAGTCTCCCCTCCGCTCCCGTCCTTATCGGCTGCGCCCCCCGTATCGCCGGCGCCCCCTTCTAGCGACTCCTTCCGTCTTCGCTCGGTAAGCTCGCGGTGCTCGTAGCTCGAAAAGTAGAGCCACACGAGGTCCCCGGGGCGGCCGTGCAAAGTCCACGTGCAGGCGGCGCCGGGCGGAAGGGTGTGTGCGGGGGCGCGAATGACCCCCCGCCTCCCGCGCCCCGCGTCCGTCGCGTTGCGCTCCTCGTCGGGCGACGCGGCCTTCACGTGGAACTCGCACCGTCGGGGCTCCCGCGCGTACTCTAGCGAGTCGGAGTCCACAAACACCACGTCCACGTCGAGCTCGAAGCCGCGCAGAGGGGATGGAGGGGCGGCCGCGGAGGGTGCCGGAGGGGCGGCCAGCAGCGGAGCGCCCAGCGGGGACGAGTGGAAGGCGACGAGCATGTCTGGTCCGCGAGACAGCACGGGCGGCAACCAGTCGCCACCGCAGTACTCGAGCAGCACGGCGTCGTCGGTGCTCGCCCCGTCGTAGAAGATGAGCCGGTCTCGGTCGCCGGAGCACGCAGCCCAGGCCCGCACAGCTCGGCCCGTCTTGTTGACGCCGGCCGGAGCGAGAGCGCGCCTCATGCGCACTTTGTGCGGGGCATCTTGTCGCACCTGAATGAGCGCGTGCTTGCAGGCCGGCACCGCGCGCTGCCGCACGCTCCAGTAGCAGGTTACGTTGCGCGGGTAAACGCCTGGGTAGTTGGGGCTCTGCAGGCGGCACGGAGCGCGGTGACACTCGTCGAAGGTGCGCGTGCAGTACGTGCCAGGAGAGACGGCGCCGCGCTGTAATGGGGCCGCTGCGGGACCGAACCGCACGACGGCGTCACGCCGCGGCAAGAACTTGTACCTCATACGGAAGTGGAACTCGGCTCCGGGTCGGTCGCGAACGAGCCGTAGCGACACGGTCACCGTGGGTGTTTCGCTGAAGTACGCGGCGTATCCCGCGGCTGCCCCGCACCAGGCCCCACCCGCGAACGGCCGCCCGAGCTCCGCCAGTTGCATGTGTCCGTCCGGACAGCCGTCTCCCGCGCCCGCCTCGTACCGCCCGACCGCGAACTCGTCGAAGGCGAGCTGCACCAGGTCGCCGTGGTCGCCGCCGGCCGCTGTGAGCGTGAGGTGACAAAGGAAGGGCGCTCGCGGCTTCTCCAGTGCCAGCTCGTATGTAGCTCCGGCGCGGCCGTAGTAGGTGCGATTACAGACAGAACAGCGCGGCGGCTCGTCGCTGCCGTCTGCACAGTGCGGCCGCGCGTCACAGTACTGCTCCAGAGGCACGCAGCGCCCGTCTCCGCACGAGAACTCCGCCACGCCGCACGCCCCGCGCGCCGTTCCCGCACCAGTGCCGCCGCTCGCCCCGCCCGCCGCCACCAGCGCCGCCAGCGCGGCCCAGCGCAGCATCTGCACAATTAACGGTATCAATATCCCCATGGTGTCGACCATAGATAATACTATATACACCGGGTAGTGTCGGCTTCCTGCTGTACGATACCTACAGCACTAAAAACTTTTCTAGAGAAACATTCTTTCTATCTTTCTTTGTGACTTTGTAGAGTTGCAGGAATGTAATAGTTAAACGCTGAAATAATCTTGAAATACTCGTATATATTCGTTGAAATATGTTTACATTCAGTAACGTCAAAAACCTAGATGACGTGCAAAATATCAAATATAATATTATAAAGTAAACGTAGGAAAGTGTACCAGCCAGGTCTCCACATCACTCCCCCACCGAGACCGTGACTACGGGCGTAAGTGAGGTGGAAACCGGACGTGGCGTCCAGAGCGAGTAATGCGTGGAGGTTCGGGTTGCACAGCGGCTGCGGGTAGAGTAGGAGACTGAGGAACATTGGTTTCAAGATCTTTTTCCAACATCATGAAAGCTGGTTTCAACCTATCTACCGAAACGGTGGTATCCTTGTTATTAAGGAGAATACGAAAATATTTTTGGCCTCGCTTTAGGACTTTATGAGGTCCAGAATATGGTGGATGCAGGGCTGGACGGACTCCGTCTTGACGAAGAAACACGAAGTCTGAAGTTGCCAGTTCCTTGAAAACAAAAACTGTTTTAGAAGTATGATGTATTGTAGGGATATGCTTTAGTTTATTAGCGAAGGAGCGTAACCTTGAAACGTAGTCTTGCATGTCTAATATAGTGTTAGAATTCGAATGAAAAAATTCGTCAGGAAGGCGCAATGGTTCACCATAAACAAGTTCGGCTACAGATGACTGTAAGTCTGATTTCCAGGCGCTTCTTATACCGAGGAGAACCAAAGGGAGAGATTCTGTCCAACTGGAGTCTGCGTTGCACATTATGGCAGCTTTCAATTGTCTGTGCAAGCGCTCAACTAAACCATTGGAAGCTGGATGATATGCTGTTGTCATCTTATGTTGCGAGCCAATTAGCTGAGTTAAATTTTTGAACGTAGAGCTGTCAAATTGTTTACCACGGTCAGTAGTGATGCTGACCGGGCAACCAAAACGGGAAATCCAACCTGTCAAAAATGCATTGGCAGTGGAAGCCGCCGTGATATCGGTGAGTGGTATGACCTCAGGCCAACGAGTAAATCTATCGATAACCGTGAGAGCATAACGAAAACCGTTTGAAATGGGAAGAGGACCTATAAGATCGGTGTGAACATGGAGAAAACGGGCAGGAGGTAATTGAAAAACGCCCAAAGGAGAAGACACGTGCCGTGTTACTTTAGCACGTTGACAAGCTAAACAGCTACGGCACCACTCTCAGCAATCTTTCCGTATGCCAGGCCAGACAAATCTTTGTACAAAAAGATTAACTGTGACATTTGTTACTGGATGAGAGAGAGAATGAATGGCATCAAATACTTGACGGCGTAATGCTTTGACGATAAAAGGTCGAGGAGTAGAAGAGCTCACATCACAATAAATGAATGAGGAAGATCCTGAAATAGGAAGTTTAACAAGTTTGAGTGATGAACCCCCTGATAATAAAAGGTTTAATTCAGGATCGTTAGATTGAGTATGAGCAAGCACATCATAGTCAATGGCCTTGGAGGTCAACTCTTCAATCCTGGAAAGGGTATCTGCGACTACATTATCCTTTCCCGAAATATGTTGAATGTCTGATGTAAACTGGGAAATATAGTCGAGGTAACGGAATTGTCTGGGTGAAAATTTGTCTCTATTTGCTTGAAACACAAATGAGATAGGTTTATGGTCTGTAAAAACTGTAAAAACCTGAGCCTCTAACATATGCCGGAAGTATTGAATTGATTTGTATATAGCAAGCAATTCACGATCGTAAGGGCTATACTTAATCTGCGATGGAGAAAGCTTACGTGAAAAGAATGCTAAAGGCTGCCAACATCCATTTTTAAACTGCTGTAAAACTCCACCTATGGCAGTACTAGACGCGTCAGTGACAAGAGCAAGCTTAGCGCTGCTGTCAAGATGGGCCAGAGTTGCAGCATTGCAGAGACCTCTTTTGCAGTCTTCGAAAGCCCGTTTGCATATGTCATCAAATTTAATAGTCTGATTGTTTTTCACAGAGCCCTTAAGAAGATCGTTTAGGAGTGCTTGTAACTCAGCTGAACGAGGTATGAAGCGATGATAAAAATTATACATACCAAGGAAACGTCTTAGCTCTTTCACAGTTTTGGGCTCTGGAAATGTTTGAATCGCGACAGTTTGATCTGGTAGCGGTTTAACACCTTCAGCGGAAACTGTATAGCCGAGAAAAGTAAGAGTTGAAACACCAAAAGTGCATTTGGAGGTGTTGATGAGAAGACCGTATTTATCAAGTCTAGAGAAAAGCTCACGTAAGTGAAGTTGATGCTCTACGAAATCATGCGAAAATACCAAAATGTCATCTAAGTAACTATATGTAAAGTCAAGACCTTTGGTAACTTCGTCAATGAATCGCTGAAAAGTCTGTCCAGCATTTCTTAGGCCGAAAGTCATCATTGGGAACTCAAAAAGCCCAAAAGGAGTAGTAATTGCCGTTTTGGGAATGTCGGGTGGAAAAACGGGGATTTGATTGTATGCCTTGACAAGGTCGATTTTAGAAAATATAGTGCAACCTGAAAGGCTAAAATTGAAATCGTGTATGTGTTTAATGGGGTACCTATCTGGTACAGTGCGAGAATTAAGCATTCGGTAGTCCCCGCAAGGTCTCCAGTTATTGTCCTTTTTAGGAACAAGGTGCAAGGCTGAGGACCAGGGGCTGTTAGAAGGTCGAGCGGTACCCATCCTAACCATCTCGTCAAACTCACGTTTAGCAATAATAAGTTTGTCTGGATGTAGACGACGTGGTTGGGCAGTAACTGGCGGGCCAGATGTAGTTTTGATGTAGTGCACAGTATTGTGGGGACAGTCACGTGGCCTGCCAGCTGGACGCGTTATGTTTGGGAACTCTTCTAGGATAATTTCAAAATCGGGGTTAAGTTCCGGATAATTGGTTTTAATGGAAGTGACTGTTTCGGTAGGGTTAACACCAGATGCAGGTGCAACTAAATATGTATGTTGATCACAAATCCTATGATTCCTGCAGTCTACTAAGATGTTGTAATACGCCAGAAAGTCGACGCCAATAATAGGTTTAGTGACGTCAGCGATAACGAACCTCCACCCATACTCACGTCGAAGACCGAAGTTTAATGTAAGATGTATAAAACCATAAGTTGATATTGTAGTGCCGTTGGCTGCGAAAAGTTGGTAGCTTGATTTTGTTTGTTTGTTCTTGATAGCTGTCCGAGGAAACACGCAAATATCAGACCCAGTGTCAATTAAAAACATCATTTTTGTCTTTCTGTCGGTTACAAATAGGCGGCCAGATGAGGGTTGACGACAGTCGTTGGCCGCTACTAACGACCGTCGTTTGAGTTTTCCGCGTCAAATTTGCAGGGCGAGACACATCTTCTTGCTCTAGAACCAAACTGGTAGTGATACCAGCAAAGGTCGCTTGGAGAATTGTTTCGAACAGGCGTCGATGGAGAGCGAGATCGGGAACTAGAACGGGAGCGGCGTCTATTGTCCCAAGTTGAGAGCTTCTGAAAACTTTTCTTAAGTGCTGCAATTTCATGCTTAACTTCTTCACAGCAGTTTCCAGGATTATCCTGACTGGTCGTCGCCACTTGCTTAGTGTAAGGAGCTATATCCTGGATTCGATCCGCTAAATCTGTTAATATAGATAATGATACTGATGGCTGACTGGCGAGAACACTCTGGATATTTGCGGGAAGACGGCTCATCCAAATAGTTTTCAAAAAATCCTCCGGTATTGTCGCTCCAGCTAAACATTGTAGATGCCTTAAAAATTGGGAAGGCTTCCGATCTCCTAATTCTTCCTGTGTTAATATTTGTTGAATTTTTTGATCGTGAGTAGCGCTGAGTCGTTTAATTAATTCTGACTTTAATTTTTCATACCTGTCATTTTGTGGTGGATTGATTATAATGTCTCGAACCTCTTTCGAAAATTGACGATCCAGATGCCCGATAACATAATTAAATTTAGTTGTATCACTTGTGATCCCGGAGTTGGAGAATTGGCCCTCGACCTGAGCGAACCAGATTTCAGGATCCTCAGGCCAAAACGGTGGAATCCTTACTCCGACTTTGCACAGTTCTGCAGACGTACCGTTTGCGGCAGTGGAACCGGACACAGCCGCCGGGTTGCCGCTGCCCAAACTGCTATCCTTGTGCGCCATGTATGTTATAGTTACATATAGTAGTTCAATTCGGTGGTCACCAATGTAGAGTTGCAGGAATGTAATAGTTAAACGCTGAAATAATCTTGAAATACTCGTATATATTCGTTGAAATATGTTTACATTCAGTAACGTCAAAAACCTAGATGACGTGCAAAATATCAAATATAATATTATAAAGTAAACGTAGGAAAGTGTACCAGCCAGGTCTCCACAACTTCAACTCTTTTTGTCTGAAACTAAAATTGGCATAGTACTTTATTTTTTGGTCAAGTGCAGTTATTTTTTAAAATGAAAATCAAAATATTCTGCTACTAATGTTATATGGAGAGGTGGAATCCAGTGATTTGTGAATGAAACGGTAGACTGCTATTTGTGACGTAGGTAGGTACTACACAGCTGTTTTCTGTTTCCACATAGCCAACAGCGTTTATCGGTTTGGTGATTATTTCACATGACTGATATAATGAATCAGCCGCAGTTACATCCAATCTAGCCTCTTGAATTATAAGAGCGTGACGTTTGCGTCCACAAACAGAACATGTCATTTATTGTAACAATAAAAATCGAGAGAGCCCAGAGAGCGATCCGTGTAGTAATTATTAATCTATCTATGCTTCCGTCGTTTCCCATACTATACCCCACCAGCCAGGGCCGGATGGGGGCCTGCTCATTGCTGGTGATTTTTTTGAAACAGCACGCACCGAAAATTCTGACAAGCGCCGAAAAGATATGGTTTGCCCTCCACTCAACACTACTAAACGCTTTTACAAACTGATTTGACTAGTTTCTAGGACCACTTTTATATATCCCGTTATCTATAGAAATTGTAAAAAAAATCTCCAATAAGCCCTACAAAATATATCCTATGAAGATACAGAGGAATTATTGAATGTTTTAACATAAAACCATTTTGTAAATTTCGAACCCGAGAGAGAGAGAGAGAGTAGTATATTCCTTGCTTTGGGTCTACGAGTCGTAGCTTTGGGTACAATAATACTGTAAGATTTTTGTAAGTGTATCCTGTCTTCAATCTCGATCATACGGCGGCCGGACCGAACATTTTCTGTGAGATACCGGACCAGTGCGTAGGCTACGTAGGGCGCATAGAGTAACTTATAGTAGGGCGTTCAATAAATTCTCGGTATAGATAGGTTGTAACCTCTTTTTGCATACTTTATACTGGCCATATACAAATAACAAAAATATTCATTTGTTTTTCTGTTAATGTTGAACATAAATGCTACCAACATGAGCAATTTTACTTTTTTAGTTAAACTAGCTAGAGCATCGTGCTGTTATTCAAGGTAAAAGCAAAAAATGCATTAAAGGGGAAATTGATGCTGTTTATGGGGAATCTGGCCCTTCGTTACCTACTATCCAAAAGTGATCGAGTAAGTTTAAACGTGGGAGAGAGAACATCGATGATGAGTGGTGACCCGCGTTGAGAAAATTATATTGGAAGACAGTCGAGTGAAAATTAAATCTATAGCTGATACTCTTGGCCTTTCTACTGGTACCGTATATAATATAATTCATGACCAACTTCACATGTCAAAGGTGCCGCCTCAGAAACTAGCACGCGTGGAATGCTGTTCACAATTTTTGAAGCTGTGTAGAAACAATCCAGACGCAGTGATCGAAATAATTGTTACTGGAGATGAAACGTGGGTTCACCATTATGACCCTGAGAGCAGGCAATAGTCGAAGCAGTGGCATATTAGAGTATCAGCACATTCCAATAAATTCAAGGTCGCTCCTTCGACTGGAAAGGTCATGGCCACCATATTTTGGGATTATCAGGGTGTATTGTTAATAGACTATAACAAGGATAAAGATGTCAATATCACGGGTACATACTATGCCAATATTATATGGCAATTAAGAGCATCCATTAAAGAAAAGAGGAAATTGGCTAAAGGTGTGCTGCTTCTGCATGATAATGCTTCTGTCCATACTGCTCACATTGCTAAGACTACTGCGCGCGACTGTGGGTTAGAAACCATGGACCACCCACCTTATAGTCCAGACATCCCCTGTGATTATTTCTTATTCTCGTACCTAAAAAAAGATCTCCGAGGAAATCGATATGCTGACGATGAAGCACTGAAGGCCGCTGTGACCGAGCATTTTGAGGACAAAAATGAAGCCTACTTTTATAACGGTTTAAAAAAAAATTTATCGATCTCATAAATGCATTGAGATAAAAGAGTGGACTATATTGAAAAATAATAAAAACTATACATCTGCCTTTGATTATATACACTCAAAGACATCTGCATATCTTTGCTTTCATACCTATACCCATGAACGTAAAAAAGTCCTTCCTATACCGAGAACTTATTATATATACTTAAGAAATAAATAAAAGCTTTATTATTGTATTATTTTTATGTAAGTCCTTTATTGCTTGAAACACAGGAGCAACCTAGTTCAGGCACTTGTATTATTATTTTTATCTAAGTTTATATTATTATATGGTCTATGTTATTCTAATGGTGCGTCGGTGGCCGAGTGGTTAAGACGTCTGGTAATAACTAGGCAGACCACGGGTTCGATCCCGGATCCCGGCCATGTACCAATGGGTTTTTTAATTAAAAACTTATGTACATAATCCGACAAACCTCACTGTTCCACTGGCCACTCGTTAAGTATAGTATAGCCTCACAAATACTATCGGCTAAACGAGGGAAACTTGGTCTTCCGCTGGGTACCCTGGAACTGTTAGGCAACCCGTGAAGAAAAAAAATTATTATTCTATCTCTGAATGCATGCAGAAGTTATTATTATTATTATAGAGTTATATATGCTACCGCGGACGGACTCGCTACCCTAACTTTTTCCCGACTTGATTCACTTAATAGGGTTAATGCTCAGCTCCTAAACATGATAGGCCCATGTTTAATACTCATAAACCTTCCCGGTGAATCAATCTATCTAATAGTGAAAACAGCAATAAAATAAATTTTTGAAAATTCATCTCATAAGGGGGTGAAGTGGGGGTGTAAGCGTTGTCGATGTAAAATAACATCTTATACTAAGTCAGTGCATCGGGCACATGGCTAGATACCACAGTGCTGTGCTAGATACATTATAATGTTACTATAAGGTAGAGACGAGCCGCGACCCGCGACCCGCGACCAGCCAGCTAGGCAGCCACTAGCCAGTGTCACCTTGTGTGGACCGGTGTGGTTATTGTGCATCAGAGCGAATAACTTGTGACTACATATAAATAGCTCCCTCTCTGTGCTATATATATGGCGATGACAGGGTAGTTAGAGAGAGTTACAGGAGGTACAGGTGACATGACTGTTATATAAGTAGTAGTACCTGGGCGGCGCGGCGCAGCGTGGTCAGTGAGCGGTGTGAGCGGGGTGTGCGCGGTGTACGCGCGTACTTGCGGGCATCTCTGTGTCGTGTGCCACTGTCGTGCCGCAGCCTGTGAGGCTCACTGCCGCCGTTACCTCCCGCTACCGCCCGCACCCGTGTGACATGCGCACCCCGCGCGCCCTGATCGATGCCGCCCGCCGCCGCTGCGACTATCTGGCACCTGCACACACAACACACACACGCTACCTACTTAAAAAGTGCAATATTTATAACTTAACTAGCTGGCGAAAACTGCTTGCATAGGTTAAAATTTTTATTTTATTACTAAGCATTTAAAAAATGTTGGAATTTGAGTTTTGGGTTAGGCATTTGTTGCCTGTGCCTTTAACTCTAAACTCCTCTGAAAATATTGAGACGAGGCCCGAGGGCCCCACCTAAAATTAAATCCTGTATCCGCCCTAGTTTTCCGCCCACGGCTTCCCTCAAAGAAATTGTCGAAACTCTTGCAGTTAGTCAGTTGTAGGCAAATAATCGAAACTGAAACCGATTTTCGGGATTAATATAATCGATACAAAAACTAATGTAATCTTTGAGTATTTAAGTCTTAAATACTCAAAGAATGTAATGGGACAAATAATCGATAGTGAAACCGATTTTCGGGATATATGTAATCGATACTAAAGTAAATTAAACTCTCTCATAATCGATACTGAAACCAATTTTCGGGATCTAGATCGATAAAAATTTGAAACTAGGCAAATAAGTACCTAATTAATACTTACTGAAAACGATTATTTTCTGGATCGTTTTTTTTTGTACAAGAAAATTTTAATTGTACTCCTGTATATATCTACGACTAGTATCGATGGATTCTTTTACTTTTTTGGCGCCTATGTCCAAAGTTTAGTGTTGATAGAGAAAATGGAACTAACTCGTGAAAATCTATGTCCAACGATACCATCACCACGATTTGCTTACAATTGATTTCGTGTTTTATGTGTGACATCGCGTCACAGAGGGAGTCCTCGGGCTAAGCTTGGGGAGAAGGTGCCACTGTAATCTTCGCACTAGCATCTTCTCTACAACCTTACCCAGCACCGAGAGAAGTCCAATCGGTCTGTAAGTCGTCCTTTCCCGGTTTGCGGATTATACACATCGTCGCGACTTTCCATCTTTCCGGGAAGTATCCCAGCTGTATGCATTTATTTGCCACAGCAAGGAAAACTCCCGGATTGGCCTCTATCGCGGCGAGACATAATATCCGCAGAGCTCGTTCCCTAACGTTTTATGATGTTTTCTAATTTTGTTGCGTTGTCCTTTCTGATGTTATCTTATAGCTAGCTCTACATTCTTCCTATCACGCGATAGAAACCTCAAGACGAGCTCGTAGAGGGCTTGGGCTTTCTCGACAACATTGTCTTTGACGCTTCTCTTGTGGTTGGTTAGTCCTCCAGTTCATTCTTTATCTCTGGCAGTGCGTCATTAGCATTTCTGGCGGCTTCATTATATGCCTAGACCGCCATCAATAGTAATTCTTGAACTATCTCGCACCACAGGAGTTCCACTCATTCTTCCACTTTCATATATTATAATGTCCGACGCACACAGGCTGCAGACATCCGCAACAGGAGGACGGTTATCCCCAACCGTCTCCACCGCACCCACCGAGCCCTTTTTTAACCCTTCACATTTTGACTTGGTCGGTACACGGGACGCGGCGGCTGAGTTAGGTCTGGCAGACATGACTAATATTAAATTATTATTTTATATATAACATAAATAAATAAATTTAAATTGATATAATTACCTAGGCTGTTTGATAAGTACCCGTTTTCTAAATATATTAATATCACTGGCCAAAAATAAGTATACCACCTTTTTAAGCCATTTTTCAGAGGCGGGAAAATTGGCATTCTTTTGTTTTTTTCTCATTTGACAGCGATTTATTGAAAGCGTGAACTTAAAATTGTTAAAATGGAGAAAGAACAGTATCGGTCCTTAATTAGATTCTTGTTTTTGGAAGGAAAAACATGTGATGAAATAAAAGTAAGAATTCAAGCGGTTTACCATGAATGTGCTCCTTCTATGACAACCGTCAGATCAACCGTCTTTGATGAGGATCGTCAGGCCGGCCAGTTGAGGTGACTACAGACGATATGGTTAAGAAAATTGAAAATATCGTTTTAGCCGACCGCCGAATTAAACTTCGAGAAATCGTTGATGCTGTAAACGTTTCAATCGAGAGAGTACAACACATATTAGAAGAAAAATTGGGTATGAGGAAAGTATCGGCGAGGTGGGTGCCGCGTTTACTTACGGAGGAGCAAAAACGGAACTGACTGACTACTTCGGAGCAGTGTTTAGCCGTGTTCAAACGTAACCCGAAGGAGTTTCTGCGTCGTTTCGTGACCGTGGACGAAACGTGGGTTCACCACTACACCCCGGAAATGAAAGAGCAGTCGAAGCAGTGGATTTTACCGGGTGAACCTGCTCCAAAGAAAGCAAAAACCGTCCCTTCGGCTGGAATGGTCATGGCGACTGTTTTTTGGGATTCGCAGGGTATTATACATATTGACTACTTAGAAAAGGGGAAAACGATAACAGGGCAGTACTATGCTAATTTATTGGATGAATTTGACGCCGTGTTGAAGGACAAACGACCCCATTTAAAAAATAAAAAAGTACTGTTTCATCACGACAACGCCCCGGGTCATTCGTCGAGAGTTGTGACGGCTAAATTAGCACAGTTACGCTACGAACTATTGCCTCCCCCCCCCCGTATTCTCCAGATTTGGCCCCATGCGATTTCTTTTTGTTTTCCAACCTAAAAAAATGGCTCGGTGGTCAAAATTTTTATTAAATTACGAAGTCATTGCCGCCACAGAGGCCTATTTAAATGACTTTCCAAAATCATACTTTTTGGATGGTTTATTGAAGCTTGAGCATAGGTGGAACAAATGTATAGAGTTAAAAGGTGACTACGTAGAAAAATAAATGCATATATACTTTTGTATTGCATTTATTTTTCTACGTAGTCACTTTTGTTGTTGTTTGTTGTTGTTTGTTTTTTTTCCATAAACGGGTACTTATCAAATATAGTGTTCGTAGTGGCTCACTCTCCCGGCAGCTCTCAGGTTGTTGAGAAGACTCAGAAGACTTACTGGTTGAGTCACTTTCAATCAAACACACGTGTTTTTTTATTACATATTTTTAAAGTCTATATTTATATCTTTGTAAGGTTTGAAACCTAATTTAGGCATATTACGCATCTATGATGTTGAAACATAATTATTAGTTCACCTAAAAACCGCTCGGTGGCGCTGGCGGTCATATAAATTCCGTACGGTAACATAACCTATATTAAAGAGACACGTGAAGTAAACATTAATTTAATTTTTATTCATTATTTGTAAAATAGTTACTTTATATGTTGTTTCTCTTTTCAGGTAAGATTCTAGAAATTGTTATAGATTATATTCCTTTAATAAATAAAATTAAAATCTCTTTTCAGAGCAACTCAGTTTGGTTTTTATTTCACATTAAAACCTCTAAGTGTGTATGGATAACGCATTATATCTTTTAAAACAGTGTCTTAAGTTATATGTTCATATATATTTTTAGAATCACAGAAGCGTCAGGAATCCATTAAAATTGTTTATTTGGTTTTTTAAAATTCTTGAATTCTTTAAATATTTTCAATGGACTATAATTTATTTTTTATTATGATATGTAGGTAGGGCTTTATTTATATTTTTGGAGTCGCGTTGCCATCACGAATCCAAATCTGATGTCTTTTTGTCTTTTAGAATGTTTAAATTATTTTGGCTGTACTATAATGGTCATTATATAGTAAATTTTTTAATAATTTTTAACGGTTTGTAATATGATAATAGTTTATGGTTTTTTAACGGTATATAGATTAATTAACAGAGAATTTTTGGTGCTTTCTTCTGATATTTTTTATTTAAAATTATATTGTACACTTGTAAAGTTTTCGTCAGTTTTACAATATAGATTTTTTCAAATATGATTTTATAGGCTAGCTATCTAGATCTTATTTTTATTTTATATGTTTTCAATTTTGATTTTGAGTAAATTAATTTATAATATTAGGTCATTACATATGAAATTGGCGATTTATATAGTAGGTACGATTCAAAATCCCCTCATTATTGTGCCGGTTGAGTAATATAACGCAGCACTCGACGCGTTTTTGTTGGTGTGCTTTAGTCAATTCATGCGATTAGTTAGGTTAGGTTTTTTTTTTGGGGCGAAAGCCGGGGTAATGCTCATGCACACCAGGGAAGTGGGCCCTGGTAGTGTCGGACTCCTGCCTTAAAAGCGGCAGACCTACCGACTAAAACCCCCTCCTTTTTCTCAGTGGTGGGGATTCAGACCACGCGGCGCGAACGGGATACGCTTTGTGGCCCGGTAATGTTTTGCTGCTGTCAGCTCCTAGTAACTCCGAGCCGTCAACAGACGATCCTGACAGGTTGGAGCCGCAACTCCGCATTGCGGGTAACCCCGACAATTCAGAGCTGCAACTCCATGATGCCATACAGACAATCTGGTCAACTCGAAGCCCCCGAAGGGACAGCAGATAGGAGGGAAAAGTGGATTGTAGTGGATAGGTTTGGATGCTGTTAGCCTGTACTGGTAGCATGAGTGCATAGCCAGGGTGATAATATTCGAGTATCCGTAGTGCAATTGTGATATAGAACCACACTTGCGAGTATTGGACAACTCGGTGGAGAAGGGTGCCGCTTAGCTTCACCGTGGGTAGTGGGCCCACACACAACCCACCACCACGACGGCTACTGAGCCCTCCCCGCCAAACCAAGGCGGGCACCCACGGGGGGATTAGGTTAGGTTAGGTTAGGTTTTTTTTTTTTTTTTTTAACATACGTCCCAGTGCCACTTTTAAGGCCAAAGTGCGTACCTCATCTGTCTTTCTGCACTTTAGTTTGCGCAGGCATTCATATTCTCATATTCCATGTCATCAGACATTCGCTCACTAAAATAAGTTTAAAACAGTCGATATCATTTATTAATTTAAAAATCTGTCAACATCTATATTACATTCTTATATCCACAAAATTCCAATTCCAATTCATAATGACAATTTTCACAATTCAAAAACAACTTGCAACATACCAATGTCAATTCTACATAATTCCAATCTGTTAGGTTAGGTTAGGTTTTTTTTTTTTTTTTTTTAACATACGTCCCAGTGCCACTTTTAAGGCCAAAGTGCGTACCTCATCTGTCTTTCTGCACTTTAGTTTGCGCAGGCATTCATATTCTCATATTCCATGTCATCAGACATTCGCTCACTAAAATAAGTTTAAAACAGTCGATATCATTTATTAATTTAAAAATCTGTCAACATCTATATTACATTCTTATATCCACAAAATTCCAATTCCAATTCATAATGACAATTTTCACAATTCAAAAACAACTTGCAACATACCAATGTCAATTCTACATAATTCCAATCTGTTAGGTTAGGTTAGGTTTTTTTTTTTTTTTTTAACATACGTCCCAGTGCCACTTTTAAGGCCAAAGTGCGTACCTCATCTGTCTTTCTGCACTTTAGTTTGCGCAGGCATTCATATTCTCATATTCCATGTCATCAGACATTCGCTCACTAAAATAAGTTTAAAACAGTCGATATCATTTATTAATTTAAAAATCTGTCAACATCTATATTACATTCTTATATCCACAAAATTCCAATTCCAATTCATAATGACAATTTTCACAATTCAAAAACAACTTGCAACATACCAATGTCAATTCTACATAATTCCAATCTGTTAGGTTAGGTTAGGTTTTTTTTTTTTTTTTTTTTTTCATACGTCCCTGTGCTACAGAGTACATTCAAGGCCAAAGCGCATCCCTCAGATCTTTCTGCACTTTTCTGCGCAGCCATTCACATTCAATCATTCCATGTCCTCAGGCATTCGTCCCCAAAATAAATTTTTCAGTGACGAGGTAATTTAATTAAATCAAAAATCTGTCGACATCATATAACACTTTTACAAAATACACTTAAATTTTTGCGTCATTTAATCCACATTTCACATTTAAAAAGCATTAAGTACATTTATTAATTTCAAAATAATCTGCAATATATTAATGTCAATTTCATAATAATAATTTTAATCGATTTATAATAATAATTTAACAATAGTAAGAAAATAATAAAATGGTTTATCAAGTTTAACATAATAATAATAATGATGCTTTATAATATAATGTCAATATTTCTATAATAATCAATGTCAAAATAAAAATTAATAATTTCAGTCTGCCAGTAATGGGCCATAATAATATTTTAGTCATCACTCATAATCAATATTTGAATATTAAAGAAAGAATTGAATTATAGAATTTGACATTGATGTCAATGCTATAATAATGTCAATAATAATAATCAATTACAGTATAAGTCAGTATTCTATAATTCAATTCTTTCTTTAAGGGGATGCATTGCTGATATACCTGTACCTCCGGCCGCTGCTGTAAATGAGCTAAATAAAATATTTTCAAAAATATTGTATTTTGATCATATAATCAACAATCTGGTTCAAGGAAAACACGATTAGTTAAAATTTGCTCGATAGAATTAAATCCCGAAATAGCATCTAAATATTTACATTTTCACATGGATCTTTAAAATAGCCAGGAGTTTATTTATATATTTGTGTATTATAATAAATCATAAACATTTAAACATTCTGGTGGCTCAGTTTTTTTTTTAATGCGTTAGTTTTTTTTTAAATAATTTATTTTGTTTTGTCGCTTATGTTATTTTATCCGAGCAAAAGCAATATAGTGTTGTCTCTTTCTTGCGTGCGTGTAAGGATAGCGCTGTCTCCCTAGTCACTGCGGCTGCGCCGCCCACCAGTCGTCCCGTAACCGTCTCTAGCGTCGGACCTATGCTTGATGGCGAACTAGCTCGCCAAGCGGAATTTTCGTAGTGTGTATTGTTTTTCATTTCTAATATACTGTATTATAATAACTATAAGTGTAAAATATATATATATAAGATACCTTTCTTAGAATTGACAAATAAAAGAAACTACGTTGTGTTGCTCTGTAAACAAAGATTTTATTCATAAGTTACAAGATATTTCTATTACTAAATTACACTTATTAAATAGAACTCTTACCTGTAAACAAAGAAACGACATTTAATGTAGGTTTATTATTTTAATGTCAATTCCTTTTCTATTACATATTATGATCACACATAACCTAAAACCTCGCCAGCCGCGTTGACGTTTTTCTGTTTAACCTACCCACCCATTCTCATTCACTTCATTCATTCCATACATAGAACGTTCATTCATTCAATCTCCAAGGGGAGCGCGGCAAATTCTAATTAAAGAAATATAATTTCTTTACATCTCCCCCCCCTGGAGAAGGATACTCATATTACAATTTTCGGCACATTTACTCATCCTCTTCTGTTTCTTCTATTTTTTCTTTCAGTGTAGGAACTGGAATAAGTTTTGTGATATGGAAAAGATTTGATTCCATTTTCTTGTGACCTGTTTCTATTCTGTATATTGAGTTTGAAATTTTTTCAACAATTTCATATGGTCCAATTTTCAGTTCATCTAATTTTTTTTTGTTTAGCTTATTTCCATTTTCCACATATACCATGTCTCCTACATTGAATTCATAGTATTTTCGATTTTTGTCAAATAGTCTCTTGTTATAGTTGTGTGATTTTATTGTGTTTTCGAGTGCTATTTTCCTGTCTCTGATCCAGTCACTATTTGATTTTTCTTGTTTTAACTCTTTCGGTAAAATTGTGGCATCTGTACCATATAAAAGGTAACTTGGTGTAAAGCCAGTGACTGAATGATTAGTATCATTATATTTAATTACACATTCTTGAGCTATTGTTGTCCAGGCTCTATTTTTTTCTTCTGCATTTATTTTGCATCTGATTTTGTTTACTAATGTTTGATTGAGCCTTTCATTTAGACCATTTGATAATGGTGTATTTACTGCTTGCTATCTGCTTATCGTTTAGGAATTTCTTGAATTCTTTCGAATTGATTCCCGGGTATTGATCAGTGAGAAGCATACCAATGTCCTCCGTTTCTGTTATGTTCCTGAGTAGTTTTGAAAAATCATTCGCATTCTGCGTTTTCGATGTTAGAATAAATGCGTATCTTGTAAAGTGATCCACCAATAGATGTAAATATTTTTTTGTTGATCTTGAACCTCCAAAACCTCCAATTGTGTCTATAGAGACTATTTCGAAAGGCTTTGTGGCTGGACCTAGATGAGACATCAGGCCAAATTTGTCTTGTCCTCTTGATTTATTTTTAATACATATTTCACAGTTTTTACAAATTCTTTTAATATTTTCCGTCAAATTTTTGGCAGCGTAATATGGACTAATTGTCTTGTGCATTTGTCCAATTCCTATATGACACAAGTTTTCATGTATGTTTTTTAAGAATTTGATGCTAAACTCTTCTGAGAGTATTATTTTATCTTTTTTTCTAGCTCTTTTAAAGTATATACTGTGTTTTTCAATCAATTTGCTTTTGTTATTTTGTATTATTTCATTTGTACTTTGATCTGTTAGGATATCCACCAGTTTAATTAAGTTCACAACTTTTAATTGTTCATCTGTATTTTCATCGGATTCTAATACTGGATTTCTGCTTAGGCAGTCTGCTTCCAAATTGTTTTTTCCTGGGGCATATTTTATTTTAAATTCATATTGCGACAGATAATACATCAAATCACCTAGCTCCTCATCAGTTCTTGATTTCAGATTCATGTTTTCTAGTGGTTTGTGGTCTGAATAAACTGTAAATGATTTACCTATCAACCAGTATTGCCAATATCTTACCGCTTCTTTGATTGCTAAACATTCTAAGTATATTGCTTTTTTTTTCTTCTGGACTTCATTTAATTTTTTTGAAAAGTAAGCCACTGGTTTATTTTTTCCATCTGGTTGTGTCTGTTTTAAAATGGCTCCAACACCTTGTAAGGAAGCATCTGTATAAATATTGATTGGTAAATCTTGATCAAAAATTTCAAGGACTGGTTTGGAGCATAGTAAGCTTTTTATCGTTTCAAATGCTTTTTGGCATTCATCAGACCAAACGAATTTTATATTTTTTCTTAGTAAATTATGCAATGGGTCTAATATTATTGCACATTTTGGTATGTATTCATGGTAAAAATTTATTTTTCCTAAAAATTGTCTTATATTTTTCTGCGTTTTTGGGACAGGAAAATTCTTTATTGAAATCAAATTATCTTTTACTGGTCTGATTGAATTATTTTGTATTATATGACCCAAATATTTTACTGAGTCTGATGCAAATGTGCACTTTGTAAATTTTAACCTGAATCCTTCTGTTTTTATTGCTTCAAGCAACTGTGTTAGATGATTAATGTGTTCAGAAAAACTTTCAGAAAATATAAGAATGTCATCTATATAGTTAACAGTAAAATGATTAAGTTTATACTTCCTCAATATATTACTTAATATACGCTGAAAGATTGCCGGTGAGGTCTTTAGTCCGAAAGGTAGGCATGTCCATTGGAAATGTCCTTCTTGTGTTACGAATCCGGTCTTTTTTCTGTCTTCGATTCGTAGAGGAATTGACCAAAATGCAGAGTTTATATCTAGGGTTGAAAAGAACTTGCAATTCCTCGTCTTCATCATTAGGTCTTCAATTAACGGAAAAGGTTGTGCTTGAGGTATTACTATCTTATTCAAATCTCTAAAGTCTGGATCTTTTGTTTTCCTCTTTTTTAAATGCCAAAGTAACAGGTGCAGCAAATGGACTGCAAGATTCTTCTATCAGTTTATTATCTAGTAATTTTGATATTTGTTCTTCTATCTCTTTCTTATCTTCTACAGTACATCTGTAAGGCCTCTTACTACAATATTGGTCTACCAGTAAGTCTATTCTTGCTTCATATCCATTAACTGTGCCTACATCATATTTTTCTTTCGCAAAAACTGATTTATATTTGCAAATTAGTGTATTTATTTCAGATTTTTGATACAGATTTAAATGACTTATTTCTATTTTAAAATCTTCTTCTTTTACATGCTGATTAAAATTAATTTTGTATTCTTTTATAGTGTTGTTATTATTTTTTATACTTTTTAACTCAGTTTCTTTTTTTATATTCGTAGAAATTTCTTCTACTTTATTTTTGTCATTTAGACTCTGTTTTTGGGTTATTTTTAATTCTTCATTTTGAATTAGTTTGAATTTTTTTATCAAGTCTAATCCAATCAAAAAATCATATTTGAAATTTTTTTCATCGATAATGTATACATCAACATTTTCTTCTATTTCAATGATTTTTATTTTTAAAGTTGTCAAACCACTTGTTTTTTTAACACCATTAATCGTTACTAAATCAGCTCTATTCAAACTGTTTCCTTTTCCGCTAAGTTTCAATAACTTAGAATTGATTAGTGATACATTTGAACCTGAATCATAAACTCCATATATCTCTATCTTATCGTTCAATAATAGTTTGACATTTATTAATGGTGTTACTATTAGTTTTTTTGCTCCGTTTCATTTAACTCAGTTTCTATTACTGAATTGTTTACATGTTTAATGTAATTTTTTTTTACTTTTTCATCCTCTTTTGTTCTAAACCAGCATGTAGCTTCGGAGTGATAACGAGTACCTTTACTTAATTTTTCACAAATTTTACATGGATTTTGATCTTCATTTTTACCATTAGATCTATAATTTGTGTATATTTTTTTACCCATATTTTTTTTCTTATTTACCATGTATTCGTACTTGCTTACTTCATTAAACAGATCTACTGTATCTTTTAATATTTCTCTATCCATTTTATTAAGTACGAAATCTGGTAAACCAGCTGCAACAAGATCCACCAAAGTGCCTGTATCTATTGATCTTCTCATATCCAATAAAAGTCTTTCTTTTCTCATAGCATAATCCAACAATGAGCCATCTTTATATTTAAATAATAGTGCATAAGTAACTGGATTCCATCCCTTGTTTGCAAATGATTCACAGAATTTATTTTTCCATGTTGACCATTCGGAGTTCATTGATAGTTTTATCATCATTGAGCTGTACCAATCTACACAAGACTTATCCATAAACAATCTGAGAATTTCAATTTTTTTTTCATCTGTTGTAACATCGAAGCGTATACATTCTTTTTCAAAGAAATCAATCCATAGATTTGCATTAGAATTTTTGCTCGTAAATTTATCAATCACAAATTTTTCTGCAATATGTTTTAAGCTTTGCTGTCTATTATCTACTACTTTTTCAATTATTTTTTCCAATGTACCTGTTTCTTTTTTCCTTTGTTCAGTTAGATATTGTTCTTGGTTCAATTCTTCTAGAAATTGATTCTCAAACTGTAAATTGGCATCCTCATCTATATAAATTTTTTTTAGTTCTTCTGTCATTGTTATCCAAACCCTTCTTATCTGGTACCTTTTATTTAAACTGTTTTTTATTTTACTAAAAGCAGGTGTTTTTATTATTTCTTTATGATTCCCAGCTGGTTGTAATTCTTCTGGTATTGCATATATTTTATTATCACTTGTGGATATTGAGGTTATAGCATAAATGTTTGATTTTCCATCACTTCCAGGCAATAATGCAAACTCAAAACGGAGTTTTTCCATTTTTTATTTAATTTTATCAGCCAAAAATGTCGTTTTATAAGATACCTTTCTTAGAATTGACAAATAAAAGAAACTACGTTGTGTTGCTCTGTAAACAAAGATTTTATTCATAAGTTACAAGATATTTCTATTACTAAATTACACTTATTAAATAGAACTCTTACCTGTAAACAAAGAAACGACATTTAATGTAGGTTTATTATTTTAATGTCAATTCCTTTTCTATTACATATTATGATCACACATAACCTAAAACCTCGCCAGCCGCGTTGACGTTTTTCTGTTTAACCTACCCACCCATTCTCATTCACTTCATTCATTCCATACATAGAACGTTCATTCATTCAATCTCCAAGGGGAGCGCGGCAAATTCTAATTAAAGAAATATAATTTCTTTACATATATATACATATTTTTTTTAATAAATACTTTAAAAAAAATCATTATATATATACCTATAGATAATTATACCAAATATAAAATGGGTGGCAAAAAGAAAAAACTTATAAAAAACAACATTTGGAATACATGAGAGAAACAGCTCGTAAAATGAGAGACAGTAAAAAGTAAGTACCTACCTGCTTGAACATAATCTAGTAAATTGTTGTTATAAAGTATTTTGTATATTGGTATTTGGTACGAGTAGATACGTCAATACTGTCTCAATATTTGGACATGTTGAATAGTATAGGTAATGGCGGAGTGGTCAAGCGGTTGTCTACCAGCCGGACGTTATAGTGTTTCGAGTTCGAGTCCGCAAATTTTAATTTTTTTTTAGTTTTTTTTTAGTACTTTCTAATTATTTTGATTTTTCAGGCCAAACATGTACGACGCACGATTCAAGCACAGTAGAACAGAGACGAATGGTGTCGCCATTGTTATTTTTAAATCTGGATGACTTGCGGTGTTGATTCAATGGAAAAAAAGTAAGAATTAATTATCATCACGTCCAAGACAGAGACAATCGAATGTCATTTGTTACGATCTTGCCATACCTCTTTCGCTTCTTTTATATTCATAATACCTTTCATACATGCTCGGCAATTGTGTGTAGGTACTTATCGATCAATACATTTTTTATATGTTCAATAAAAGTACACCTAGGTCGTCCTCACCAGCATTTCCTTTCACTTCAGACATAGGTATAAAGTTTTTTAATCAATCTTTCATCCTTCATTCTTTCAACGTGTCCAAACAATTGTAAACTACTTTTCTTCATTTTAGTCACAACATCATCTTTCACTCCGCATTCTTCTCTAATGACATTGTTTCGGATGCGGTCAATACGCTTTATATGTGATGTAGTGATAAATATTATCAGATTATCCCCACCCCAATATAAATAAATGATTGTACTTACATAAAAAGTGATCACTTGTGGCAATGTTTGGATGTTATCTTTTTTTTTCTTCACGGGTTACCGGCCCCAGGGTACCCAGCGGAAGACAGAGTCTTCCTCATTTTTTGTGGCTATACCTAATGAGTGGCCAGCTTTGTTGAGGTATGTAAATGGAAAAGCCTCTTTGTAGGGTTTGTCGGATAGGTAATGTACATAGATTTTTTTATTATAAAACACATTGGTACATGGTCGGATGTGGAAATCGAACCCGCGACTTATTATGATTTTGCAGGGAAAACATCAGCTATGTCAATCGGCCGGAGTTACCCAAGAATTCAAACGCAGTAGAACAGAGATGAATGGAGTCGCCATTATTGTTTTTAAATCTAGATGACCGAAAACAGTATTGCGATGTTGGTGCAATGGAAAAAAATAAGTAAGAATTGTAGCGATAAATACTATAAGATTGCCCCCAGTATTAATAAACGTTCATACATAAAAAGTAATAACGTGTAACTTCCGACATGAACTATATTATGCTACTAATACTATAAACACTAAACTTTGTGAGGATGGATGGATGTTTGTTACTCCTTCACGCAAAAACTACTGGACGTATTTTGATGAAACTTTACAATATTATAGCTTATACAAAGTTCGCGGTAGCATATATCTATACTCTTGCGAAGCCGGGGGCGGGGTCACTTACATAAAGGGTTTTAACTTTTCAGACTTGAAAAGACATCAAGGAAGCGACGACACTACGAAAGCACTATTGCCTCAAATAATATAATAAAAAGGAAAATGCCGGATAAAAGTGATAAAGACCATGAAAAACATGAAGACGAACAGTCTCTATTGAACAATGATTTTGAGAAATTTCAAGCAACTTTTACTATAGAACCAACACAGAGAACCCAAAAATATAGCTGTTCCATAAATAGTAGATTACTGACCTGAGCAGAAAGTGACTTATTGTTGCACCGAGGGTTAGTTTGGAGCTCGAGCGGAGCGAGGGCTCTAAAAACACGATTGCAACAATAAGTCACTCTCATCGAGGTTCGTAATCTGCTTTTATTTCAACTACAACAAAAATAATTAACTAATCAAAATTTTCTTTAATTATAATTACTTCTTTTAAAAATATGTTTTCCGGACAAACAAAGCCCGCCAAAACGTCGATAATATTTTTTTTAATGGTAGGCAAAGGCAAAGACAGCCAAACAGCCTATGTTTTTTCGAGTGTTAAATTCGCTCTGAAAATAATAGTGAAATAAAAAGTCACACTTTTAGCGAGGTTAGCAACCTGCTTTTCCAAATTTACATCGCCAACGTCATGAAAAAATAATAAAAAATAAATTATTCAATAAAGCAACATACCCGCCACATAAATCTAATAATTACGTCTACCATAAAGTACCTTTATAATAAGTGCCTACAGATAAAGAACCTAATTTAAAAACAAAACCCAGAGCGGGATGTAATGGATTTTCATACAACATTACTGCATTATGTGCAGTAAAGTTTCTGATCGCTATATTGTCAAGTAATGAGGAAAATATTGAAATAGTTGGATGAAAACCTTTATTACGTAAGAAAACCTTAATTTTTTTCGCGCTCTCAGTGTTGGTCCCATAGTAAAAATTGTTCTTTGTCTTTTTACATTTTTTATGTAATGTATGTATGCTGAGACTTGTCGGGAGAGAGATGGTGTGAGGGAGTAGAGTACATTATATGTCAAATCCATGTCCATAAAAATGCTAACAGTAATTGGCCATGCTACATATTTATAATATACTTTTTTTATAATTTATTTTGAAAATATAGCTCATTTTAAGAAACTAATTTCGATATTTTTGTTTTTTATCTATTGCGTCTATTTTTAATATATTTTACAAATTTTACCCGCGAAAAGTAAACGTGACATCACAAGATTTTGGAACAGGATTATAATCTTGGCCACTACATATAAAAAGTGACAGTCAATCAAATTAACGTCAAGCAAACGTCAGTCTAGGTCGACTAACCTAAAAATTACTCTTGTTTATATACTCGTGTTTATAATTATTTAAATTGAATAATTTTTAACAATGGTAAGTAAATAGTGTTTCATCCCGTCATGTCCTAATAACAAAGAAAATAATTACACGTAAAATATAAATTTATTATATTAAATCATACTGCTTATGATGACGTCATACATCGGTCAAATTAAGGTTATTGTTTTTTATTGAATATCTTAAAAAGTATAGACTTAATTTAAAATCTGATAAATAGAAATTGTACTGAAAGCTTATATCTCGAAACGGTTTCGAGATCTTCGTTCCTGTTCAAAAAGTTAGCATGGCCAATTGTATCGGGTCGCTAGTGATTTATTACTGTTTATAGTATTGTTCCATTTATTCCTGGAAAAAAAGTATGTTCCTGATATGTATGGAGATTGTGCTGATTTATAGGTGTAATTTTGGTGCTGTGCTAATCTCGTAAGACTTTTTGTTATTAGAAGTAGAAATAATATACTATAGTGATGTTGATTAATAAAAGAAGTTGGAATTTTGTTAGAAGTTTATACGAAAAAATTTTATACTACAAAAACTTGTACTTTTTCAAACAAAATTAGACACTTTGTTATTTCAATAAAAAACAAAACGCTTTTCAATCTTAAATATAGTATTTTATTTTCTCATCTTGTTGAATGGATATTATTATTAATATCTAAGTAAAAAAAATACTTAAAATACAATTATGGTATCAAAAATTCGCCATCAGTTATCTCATACCCGCCTCATTATTGGTCTAACTATTTCTCACCTCATTCACCCGGGGTTAAGGGGCTTTTTGTTTTTATTATAAAATATGTGTTTTATTATTTGTTTTGAAGAGTATTTGAACCAAGTTACAAGTTGATTCACGCAGGAAATAAGATTTTCCATACAAACGTATTTACCCCATTTGACCTCTTTAGGGGTTGAATATCGAAATGTCCATCCTCATTCCTTGTGTACATAATAAAGGAAACCTCTGTGCAAAATTTCAGCTTCCTAGGTCCAAGGGTTTGGGCTGGGCGTTGATGAGTCAGTGAATCGGGACTTCTCTTTTAGGTGGAATTTTTAAATAAATCTAAATAAACCTTTTAAAAAAAGTGTACCGACTTCAAAAATTTGCACTGAAAAGTAAGAAATAATAAAAAAATCGTCGTAGAATTCGAAGACGGTTGGTGCCAAATTAGAAATATGTTAGTACCCAAATTCATTAATCTAGCTAGACAATTCATTTCCTAATCCTACGGTCATCAGTACAAACATAGATAATATTGAACATATCTTTATCTTCTTAGATGTTTACTTAATTTTGTATCCTAATTTGGCACCAACCGTCTTCAAATTCTACGACTATTTTTCTATTATTTGTTACTTTTCAGTGAAAATTTTTGAAGCAGGTACACTTTTTTTAAAAGGGTTATTTCTCCCTTTTAAGTGATTTTGCTGCCCTGAGAAATAAATATTGACGCAACTAAAAAAAATACTGCGGTGGATGGGATTTGATCCATGTGCAATGTGCATCCTGCGCTGCACCCCATACCTTTAGCCGCTAGACCATCGTCGATACAAAAATTTACAACTTCGTGTCAATAGCAACCGTTGCGAAGGCTTTTCTCTGATATAATTTTCAGCAGTAAACAGAGACAAATTACTGAATTTCTGAAAAATTATGAACCGATTTTCATCATATGACAGTGAGGTAACGTCGAGAAATTATTATATCCTTAAAAAAATAAGTCGTCAAAATCGGTATATATTTCATCGAAATATTACGAAAAATTGACTTAAAAGGTCAGTTTTTTCAAAATTTCTGAAAAACTAATGAACTAATTTTTATGAGATAAAAATGGGACCAATCCGGAAAAATTATCTGTCGATTAAAAAAGAAATCATCAAAATCGATTCACAACTGGCGGAGTAATGGATGTCCATACATACATTCTCCTTCTTTTTTTGGAAGTCGGTTAAAAAAACTTTTGTTTGTTTTTTCCCCGTATAAGTTTAAATATTATTTTTGAATTCATTAGATAACTTACGCTTTGTTACACACTAATATTATAATGATGTCCATCCAGGTATTAAAATTCTATATTGCGACTCTACCCTTTTTAATGTTCTCTACACTTGGGATTCAGTTTCTAATATTTTTCAAAAGATGGCGCAAAGGTTGATTGCTTATTGACTTCTTTTCATATTAGTTCAATTCATTTCCGCTAGATGACGTAACTTCATGTTACGGGAGGACGTAGGAAGGGGAGCACCCCCGCGTTCAACATAGGGCGTGGCTTATGGATAGGTATTCCTAGACAATGCATCACCTTAATATAACTACTACTATAATATATACATATAATAATACTAATAATAAAATAAGCTAAGTTTTATTTACGTATTTTTGCCACGTCTTCCGTTTTACCGTTCAGTACGGGATTTTCCTACACAGATTTGTTCCTTACACACGCTGCCTTTGCCACACCTACTCCATATTTTATAAGTATTTTTCCTCCTTCTTTGTCTAGTATTATTTCCTTTAAGTTTTCTTTCATAATTTTCTGCCCCAGACATATCTCAAGATCCATACGTTTGGCTTCATGTCTGGGGCAGTCCAGGAGCAGATGCTGCAAGGTTTCTTCTTTCACTCCATCACACTCACATGCTGGACTGCCTTTTCTCTCGTTCATTTTTGTTGCTATTTATTTTGCAACAATTGTTTCATTTATTTGTTTTTATCTTTAAATTAATCTTAGCTAGTTATTTTACAATATCCATTTCAATTTTCAATTTTGTTAGGTTAGGAACAACACGCCAGTGCATACGCTGAAAGGCCACCCTGTGACATACGACTTCATCATACTAAAAAAAATTAAAATTGTCATATGTTTGATGAGAGCCCAACATTGTGACTCTGCAGCTATCATTTGAATTTTATGGAAGCTTGTTGGAGTATGTACATAGGAGAACCCATTGGTACATGGCTAAGGCAGGTCACTCCTTGCATTAATCGCCTGATTTCCGGTGTACCAAGCCTACGGCCACCAACGCACTCCTGTAGTAATTCTATGTTAAGGTTACCCAACCCAAAATCTTTTGAATTTTATTGAAGCTTGTTGGAGTATGTACATAGGAGAACCCATTGGTACATGGCTAAGGCAGGTCACTCATTGCAATAATTGCCTGATTTCCGGTGTACCACGCCTACGACCACCAACGCACTCCTGTAGAAATTTTATGTTTTAAGGTTACTCAATTTTATTGAATTTTGAATCAATTTAATTCTGTCCTTGTCCGGTGGTCCCAGTCTGTATGAACACTGCATGCATTGGTTAGGTTTGGTTAGGTTAGGTTAGGTTTTTTTTTTTTTTTTTTTTTTTTTTTTGCCGCCTTTAAGACACTCACGTTCAATTTGCCACTATTTATTTTGTGGCATTTTTTATTTCTTTTTATTTACAAGAAACATACATTTTAATTTTTATTACAGTCTACTATATATATAGTACTAAAAACTACTAATTCTATTGCAATTACTACTATAAAATGTTACTCTACAATAACTACTAACTACTACTACAGTATATTATTCCACTATGTCTACTACCTCAAGCTATTACGTTACTACACTAAAATATTTTTCCTTGTACCTTGGTCCTTGCTCTACATACTAGTCTGTTACATCGGTTTCTTATATTGTCTTATGTTACTAAATTTTATTGATCTCTACATTAACTATCTGCCTACTAAATATGATTACTACATTTTGTTACTTAATCTGATTACTACATATTATAATTGTATATAAATATTAACATTTTATTTACACTTACTGTTATTGAATGTACCTTTTTTTTCTCTCTCTTTTTTTCTTTATATATATATATATATTTTTTTTTTTTTTAAATTATTATTATTATTCTTTTAAATATGATTATATATATACATTTTTTTAAATTTCATTTTTTTTTTCTTTTAATTTTTTTTTTTTTTTAATTTTTTTTTTATTAATGGTTTTTCTTCATGCTTGTTGATCCGTTCATTTTTCCTTCTTGCTGGACTGTAGCCCTTGCGAACTCCATGAACTTTTTCCTTTTGGTGTCGTTCTGCATTATAGTGCTAAAGTTTTCGCGTGTCATTTTTGTATCTGTATGAGCCTCACACTCCATCCTCTGCAGCGAGTAAATTGGACATTCCTCCAGCAAGTGCAGCACGCTCTGTTCTGACCGGCCGTCACAACGGCAAGCTGGAGAGTCCCTGAGCCTGAAGCGGTGTAGGTAGGATGCGAAGCCTCCGTGTCCTGTCATGATTTGTGAGTCTACATTTGAGGCCGTGGAGTTTCTTACTATTTTGTAGGCTCCCAGTACGTCGGGGAAGAAATATTTCACCACTGGCCCTGTTGTAGAGTCTCTGTATATGGAATGCCAGGTCTCTAGTGTCTTCTGTCTCAATATCCTTTTGACAAAGGATATTGGGACCATATCGTACGCTGCTTTCGTCCGTTTAGTGGTGGCATTTTTGGCTAATTCGTCTGCCCTTTCATTGCCCTCCACGCCAATGTGCGCCCTGATCCAGAAGAGATGTATTTCTGTGCCATTATGCTGGTGTGTATAAAGTAGGCTTCTAATTATTGTCACCAGTGGGTGCACATTGTGCGGCTGGCTTATAGCCTCCAGCGCCGACCTGGAATCGCTGAGGATATTAGCTCCTCCCGACTCTACCGCCCTCAACGCCTCCCTGACCGCCACAAGTTCGGCCTGGTATACCGTGCAGTAATCTTCAAGCTTGTATGTGCCGCGCCGTGCTTCGGCTCCGTCTTCCCACCAGGACCAAGCAGCTCCAACCTTGCCATTTATCTTGCTGCCATCGGTGAATATTTTCGGATGGAAGTTGGCAATGCTGTCGATGTCGGTTTGGCTGTTGAGGATCCGAAAGCTTATCTTGATCCGCTCAGCCGGGTGCGGCAAGTCGAAGGCGCTGGTCATTGCCTCGATCGGTCTTCCCGGCAATTCTGGCATCTCAAGGCCGCGCCTGTGACGGTAGAGTGAGGCCGCCTCGCGTAGTCTCTCTTCCAGAGGAAGAATTCCGGCTAGGAGAGTCGCAGCAGTTGTGGACACGGTTCTGTGCGTCTTTGCAATCTTGATGGCAAACATTCTCTGTTTGCCCCGCAAACGCTCCCTGACGTAACTCCGATCTCGAACCGACGCCCAGGCAGGCGCTGCATACAATATGACGGGCTCGATGATGGCGACGTACATGGTGCACAATATATCAGAGTTTAGACCCCACGTCGCCCTGGCTGCCGATGACAATGCTCTATGTATTTTAACCGCCTTTGATCTTGCCTTCTCTAAGTGGTCTTTAAAGGTAAGTCCTGAGTCGATCACCATTCCCAGGAGCGTCAGACTCTGCGAAATCGTCAATGGCACATTGTCCATCACAAATGCCGGTGGGTCATATTTTAATTTCTTCGTTATGATTATGGCCTGGGTCTTGTGGCTGGCGAATCTGAGTTTGAATTGCTTACCCCATTCTGTGATTGTGTCTAATGCGTCATTTACTCTCCCGTTCAGATCTGACATATTTCCGGCTACTGCGATCACCACTATGTCATCGGCATAAGCTTGGAGAT
>CAWUQD010000018.1:0-54338 GCA_963924495.1 Nemapogon koenigi
ACCTAACCTAACCTAACCTAACCTAACCTAACCTAACCTAACCTAACCTAACCTAACCTAACCTAACCTAACCTAACCTAACCTAACCTAACCTAACCTAACCTAACCTAACCTAACCTAACCTAACCTAACCTAACCTAACCTAACCTAACCTAACCTAACCTAACCTAACCTAACCTAACCTAACCTAACCTAACCTAACCTAACCTAACCTAACCTAACCTAACCTAACCTAACCTAACCTAACCTAACCTAACCTAACCTAACCTAACCTAACCTAACCTAACCTAACCTAACCTAACCTAACCTAACCTAACCTAACCTAACCTAACCTAACCTAACCTAACCTAACCTAACCTAACCTAACCTAACCTAACCTAACCTAACCTAACCTAACCTAACCTAACCTAACCTAACCTAACCTAACCTAACCTAACCTAACCTAACCTAACCTAACCTAACCTAACCTAACCTAACCTAACCTAACCTAACCTAACCTAACCTAACCTAACCTAACCTAACCTAACCTAACCTAACCTAACCTAACCTAACCTAACCTAACCTAACCTAACCTAACCTAACCTAACCTAACCTAACCTAACCTAACCTAACCTAACCTAACCTAACCTAACCTAACCTAACCTAACCTAACCTAACCTAACCTAACCTAACCTAACCTAACCTAACCTAACCTAACCTAACCTAACCTAACCTAACCTAACCTAACCTAACCTAACCTAACCTAACCTAACCTAACCTAACCTAACCTAACCTAACCTAACCTAACCTAACCTAACCTAACCTAACCTAACCTAACCTAACCTAACCTAACCTAACCTAACCTAACCTAACCTAACCTAACCTAACCTAACCTAACCTAACCTAACCTAACCTAACCTAACCTAACCTAACCTAACCTAACCTAACCTAACCTAACCTAACCTAACCTAACCTAACCTAACCTAACCTAACCTAACCTAACCTAACCTAACCTAACCTAACCTAACCTAACCTAACCTAACCTAACCTAACCTAACCTAACCTAACCTAACCTAACCTAACCTAACCTAACCTAACCTAACCTAACCTAACCTAACCTAACCTAACCTAACCTAACCTAACCTAACCTAACCTAACCTAACCTAACCTAACCTAACCTAACCTAACCTAACCTAACCTAACCTAACCTAACCTAACCTAACCTAACCTAACCTAACCTAACCTAACCTAACCTAACCTAACCTAACCTAACCTAACCTAACCTAACCTAACCTAACCTAACCTAACCTAACCTAACCTAACCTAACCTAACCTAACCTAACCTAACCTAACCTAACCTAACCTAACCTAACCTAACCTAACCTAACCTAACCTAACCTAACCTAACCTAACCTAACCTAACCTAACCTAACCTAACCTAACCTAACCTAACCTAACCTAACCTAACCTAACCTAACCTAACCTAACCTAACCTAACCTAACCTAACCTAACCTAACCTAACCTAACCTAACCTAACCTAACCTAACCTAACCTAACCTAACCTAACCTAACCTAACCTAACCTAACCTAACCTAACCTAACCTAACCTAACCTAACCTAACCTAACCTAACCTAACCTAACCTAACCTAACCTAACCTAACCTAACCTAACCTAACCTAACCTAACCTAACCTAACCTAACCTAACCTAACCTAACCTAACCTAACCTAACCTAACCTAACCTAACCTAACCTAACCTAACCTAACCTAACCTAACCTAACCTAACCTAACCTAACCTAACCTAACCTAACCTAACCTAACCTAACCTAACCTAACCTAACCTAACCTAACCTAACCTAACCTAACCTAACCTAACCTAACCTAACCTAACCTAACCTAACCTAACCTAACCTAACCTAACCTAACCTAACCTAACCTAACCTAACCTAACCTAACCTAACCTAACCTAACCTAACCTAACCTAACCTAACCTAACCTAACCTAACCTAACCTAACCTAACCTAACCTAACCTAACCTAACCTAACCTAACCTAACCTAACCTAACCTAACCTAACCTAACCTAACCTAACCTAACCTAACCTAACCTAACCTAACCTAACCTAACCTAACCTAACCTAACCTAACCTAACCTAACCTAACCTAACCTAACCTAACCTAACCTAACCTAACCTAACCTAACCTAACCTAACCTAACCTAACCTAACCTAACCTAACCTAACCTAACCTAACCTAACCTAACCTAACCTAACCTAACCTAACCTAACCTAACCTAACCTAACCTAACCTAACCTAACCTAACCTAACCTAACCTAACCTAACCTAACCTAACCTAACCTAACCTAACCTAACCTAACCTAACCTAACCTAACCTAACCTAACCTAACCTAACCTAACCTAACCTAACCTAACCTAACCTAACCTAACCTAACCTAACCTAACCTAACCTAACCTAACCTAACCTAACCTAACCTAACCTAACCTAACCTAACCTAACCTAACCTAACCTAACCTAACCTAACCTAACCTAACCTAACCTAACCTAACCTAACCTAACCTAACCTAACCTAACCTAACCTAACCTAACCTAACCTAACCTAACCTAACCTAACCTAACCTAACCTAACCTAACCTAACCTAACCTAACCTAACCTAACCTAACCTAACCTAACCTAACCTAACCTAACCTAACCTAACCTAACCTATACCTAACCTAACCTAACCTAACCTAACCTAACCTAACCTAACCTAACCTAACCTAACCTAACCTAACCTAACCTAACCTAACCTAACCTAACCTAACCTAACCTAACCTAACCTAACCTAACCTAACCTAACCTAACCTAACCTAACCTAACCTAACCTAACCTAACCTAACCTAACCTAACCTAACCTAACCTAACCTAACCTAACCTAACCTAACCTAACCTAACCTAACCTAACCTAACCTAACCTAACCTAACCTAACCTAACCTAACCTAACCTAACCTAACCTAACCTAACCTAACCTAACCTAACCTAACCTAACCTAACCTAACCTAACCTAACCTAACCTAACCTAACCTAACCTAACCTAACCTAACCTAACCTAACCTAACCTAACCTAACCTAACCTAACCTAACCTAACCTAACCTAACCTAACCTAACCTAACCTAACCTAACCTAACCTAACCTAACCTAACCTAACCTAACCTAACCTAACCTAACCTAACCTAACCTAACCTAACCTAACCTAACCTAACCTAACCTAACCTAACCTAACCTAACCTAACCTAACCTAACCTAACCTAACCTAACCTAACCTAACCTAACCTAACCTAACCTAACCTAACCTAACCTAACCTAACCTAACCTAACCTAACCTAACCTAACCTAACCTAACCTAACCTAACCTAACCTAACCTAACCTAACCTAACCTAACCTAACCTAACCTAACCTAACCTAACCTAACCTAACCTAACCTAACCTAACCTAACCTAACCTAACCTAACCTAACCTAACCTAACCTAACCTAACCTAACCTAACCTAACCTAACCTAACCTAACCTAACCTAACCTAACCTAACCTAACCTAACCTAACCTAACCTAACCTAACCTAACCTAACCTAACCTAACCTAACCTAACCTAACCTAACCTAACCTAACCTAACCTAACCTAACCTAACCTAACCTAACCTAACCTAACCTAACCTAACCTAACCTAACCTAACCTAACCTAACCTAACCTAACCTAACCTAACCTAACCTAACCTAACCTAACCTAACCTAACCTAACCTAACCTAACCTAACCTAACCTAACCTAACCTAACCTAACCTAACCTAACCTAACCTAACCTAACCTAACCTAACCTAACCTAACCTAACCTAACCTAACCTAACCTAACCTAACCTAACCTAACCTAACCTAACCTAACCTAACCTAACCTAACCTAACCTAACCTAACCTAACCTAACCTAACCTAACCTAACCTAACCTAACCTAACCTAACCTAACCTAACCTAACCTAACCTAACCTAACCTAACCTAACCTAACCTAACCTAACCTAACCTAACCTAACCTAACCTAACCTAACCTAACCTAACCTAACCTAACCTAACCTAACCTAACCTAACCTAACCTAACCTAACCTAACCTAACCTAACCTAACCTAACCTAACCTAACCTAACCTAACCTAACCTAACCTAACCTAACCTAACCTAACCTAACCTAACCTAACCTAACCTAACCTAACCTAACCTAACCTAACCTAACCTAACCTAACCTAACCTAACCTAACCTAACCTAACCTAACCTAACCTAACCTAACCTAACCTAACCTAACCTAACCTAACCTAACCTAACCTAACCTAACCTAACCTAACCTAACCTAACCTAACCTAACCTAACCTAACCTAACCTAACCTAACCTAACCTAACCTAACCTAACCTAACCTAACCTAACCTAACCTAACCTAACCTAACCTAACCTAACCTAACCTAACCTAACCTAACCTAACCTAACCTAACCTAACCTAACCTAACCTAACCTAACCTAACCTAACCTAACCTAACCTAACCTAACCTAACCTAACCTAACCTAACCTAACCTAACCTAACCTAACCTAACCTAACCTAACCTAACCTAACCTAACCTAACCTAACCTAACCTAACCTAACCTAACCTAACCTAACCTAACCTAACCTAACCTAACCTAACCTAACCTAACCTAACCTAACCTAACCTAACCTAACCTAACCTAACCTAACCTAACCTAACCTAACCTAACCTAACCTAACCTAACCTAACCTAACCTAACCTAACCTAACCTAACCTAACCTAACCTAACCTAACCTAACCTAACCTAACCTAACCTAACCTAACCTAACCTAACCTAACCTAACCTAACCTAACCTAACCTAACCTAACCTAACCTAACCTAACCTAACCTAACCTAACCTAACCTAACCTAACCTAACCTAACCTAACCTAACCTAACCTAACCTAACCTAACCTAACCTAACCTAACCTAACCTAACCTAACCTAACCTAACCTAACCTAACCTAACCTAACCTAACCTAACCTAACCTAACCTAACCTAACCTAACCTAACCTAACCTAACCTAACCTAACCTAACCTAACCTAACCTAACCTAACCTAACCTAACCTAACCTAACCTAACCTAACCTAACCTAACCTAACCTAACCTAACCTAACCTAACCTAACCTAACCTAACCTAACCTAACCTAACCTAACCTAACCTAACCTAACCTAACCTAACCTAACCTAACCTAACCTAACCTAACCTAACCTAACCTAACCTAACCTAACCTAACCTAACCTAACCTAACCTAACCTAACCTAACCTAACCTAACCTAACCTAACCTAACCTAACCTAACCTAACCTAACCTAACCTAACCTAACCTAACCTAACCTAACCTAACCTAACCTAACCTAACCTAACCTAACCTAACCTAACCTAACCTAACCTAACCTAACCTAACCTAACCTAACCTAACCTAACCTAACCTAACCTAACCTAACCTAACCTAACCTAACCTAACCTAACCTAACCTAACCTAACCTAACCTAACCTAACCTAACCTAACCTAACCTAACCTAACCTAACCTAACCTAACCTAACCTAACCTAACCTAACCTAACCTAACCTAACCTAACCTAACCTAACCTAACCTAACCTAACCTAACCTAACCTAACCTAACCTAACCTAACCTAACCTAACCTAACCTAACCTAACCTAACCTAACCTAACCTAACCTAACCTAACCTAACCTAACCTAACCTAACCTAACCTAACCTAACCTAACCTAACCTAACCTAACCTAACCTAACCTAACCTAACCTAACCTAACCTAACCTAACCTAACCTAACCTAACCTAACCTAACCTAACCTAACCTAACCTAACCTAACCTAACCTAACCTAACCTAACCTAACCTAACCTAACCTAACCTAACCTAACCTAACCTAACCTAACCTAACCTAACCTAACCTAACCTAACCTAACCTAACCTAACCTAACCTAACCTAACCTAACCTAACCTAACCTAACCTAACCTAACCTAACCTAACCTAACCTAACCTAACCTAACCTAACCTAACCTAACCTAACCTAACCTAACCTAACCTAACCTAACCTAACCTAACCTAACCTAACCTAACCTAACCTAACCTAACCTAACCTAACCTAACCTAACCTAACCTAACCTAACCTAACCTAACCTAACCTAACCTAACCTAACCTAACCTAACCTAACCTAACCTAACCTAACCTAACCTAACCTAACCTAACCTAACCTAACCTAACCTAACCTAACCTAACCTAACCTAACCTAACCTAACCTAACCTAACCTAACCTAACCTAACCTAACCTAACCTAACCTAACCTAACCTAACCTAACCTAACCTAACCTAACCTAACCTAACCTAACCTAATCTTTGTTCACCTAATCTTGCTAGTCAATTATATTGGAATGTTTTACCCAACTCTTTTCGTAGTAAACACTATCCAATTATTATTTATTTTCCATTGACTTCTAATTCTCAGGTTAAACATGTGAAAAAACCACTTTTAAGGCATGTTATAGGTGAGACTGACTGGACTCTTTATAAAAAAGAATTAGATTCCAAGGTTTCAAAATTGCCTGTGGTATCTATAGATAATTTATTAGAATGTGCTGATGCATTGGCAGATTCTATTATAAGTACAGCAGACATAACATTTCCATTAAAAAACTCTACTCAAGGTAAACTACCTTCCCCTCCATGGTGGGATGCTGAATGCACAATAGCTGTTAAAGAAAGGAAAAATGCTGAATTGCTTTACAGATTTAATATGTCAGATGAAAATTTTTCAAATTTATCCTTAGTTTCCAAAGAAACTAAAAAACTGTTCAAATCCAAAAAACGTGATGGATGGCATAGTTTTTGCTCTGCAATGTCTCCTCAAACTCCATCTTCAGTTGTTTGGAAAAACATTAGAAAATTTCGTAATTCTCGTGTAAGTAGCAGTTTCTTTTCAGTTCCATCGCAATAATGGGCTGATAATTTTATTGATCGTCTAGCCCCTCCTACAATACCTTCAATTGATAATTTACCTCAACATGTTCAATATCAGATAGTGCCTGATTCTATGAATTCAGCTTTTTCTCTTCAGGAATTAAAAAATGTTTTATCTTCTGTCAGAAAAGATTCAGCTCCTGGTCTGGATGGAATTTCTTATCACTTTTTATGTAATGCTGGTGAAGTTACATTAAATTACTATTTAAATTTATTTAACATGATAATTGACACTGGTATAATTCCTATGGTATGGAGGTCTCAGGCTATAATTCCTATTCTCAAGCCTAATAAAGACCCAAATGATATCAGTTCCTTTAGACCTATTGCATTGTCTTCAGTGTTGGCCAAGATTGGTGAACATTTAGTTAAGAATAGATTTGAATGGTTCATTGAACATAATAATATCTTGTCTGAAAACCAATATGGTTTTCGGAAGGGTAGGAGTACTATGGATAATTTAAGTTTACTTGTTACGGATATTAGATTGTGTTTTAGTAAAAATAAATTTCTTGTTGCTAGTTTTTTAGATATATCTGCAGCTTATGATAATGTTTTAATTTCTTTACTTAGGAAAAAGTTAGTAGAAATATCTACTCCTCCTAAATTATGTCAATTCATTTGTAATATGTTATGTGAAAGATATGTCACCTTAAAAACTGATAATGATTATATTACAGCGAATAGAACCATTTACAAAGGCTTACCACAGGGATCTGTTTTAAGTCCTCTGCTTTATAATGTATATACCAGGGATTTAGATAATTTAATTGATTCTTGTAAAATCTTGCAATATGCTGATGATATCCTGATTTATTCTGTTGATAAAAATGTTGAAATTGCGGCCTCACATTTGAACAATGGTCTCTCGTCTGTTAATAATTGGTTATACAATAATGGGTTAGATTTATCACCATCAAAAAGTGCAGTAGTAGTCTTTACAAGAAAGAGGATTTATCCTAGTATTTTTATTCATATTAACCAGATTCCTATTCCTATCCGTTTGGAAACTAGGTTTTTAGGTCTTATTCTTGACTCTCGTCTTTCTGGTATTTCACATTGTAAATATATTGTTAATAAATGTGAGAAAAATCTTAATATTTTAAGATGTTTAGCGGGTACATGGTGGGGAGCTCATCCGTTTTCATTAAAGTTATTATATAATGCAATAATTCGAAGTGTTTTAGATTATGGTTCATTTTTGTTAGAGCCAATTAATAAAAAAAGTTCATTATCATTGGATTCAGTACAGTCAAAAGCTTTAAGGATGGTTATTGGTGCCATGAAGTGTTCACCTACTAAGGCCCTACAAGTAGAATGTTGTGATCCACCCTTGTACTTAAGACGCAAGTTTCATAGTGATAGATATTTCTTTAAAACTTGTAAATTTTCCCATCATCCATTATTTGCAAAGGTATTGTTGTTGGAGGATTATACTCGGACCTTGAACTATTGGCAACATAAAGCACTTCCACTTTTAGTTATTAGTATTTACAAATATAAAAAAATGTCAGCTCCCTCTTTTCATTCAGATAAGCATATTATTTTCTGTTCTTCTTTTGATATTTTAATGTATAAGCCAGATATTATTTTAGATTTTGGTATTTCAAAGGGCGATACCAATGCTAACATAAATTTTCTTTCCTTAATAAATGATAAATTTCAGGGTTGGTCAAGTATTTTTTCTGATGCATCTAAATTTGATGCTCTTGGCTGTGTTGGTGTTGGGGTATTCCATCCCAATTACAATATTGTAATAAAAAAAAAGTGTCCCCCAGAAACATCTGTTTTTACAGGTGAGTGTATTGGCATTTTGGAAGCTGTCAAGTATGTAATTATGTGCAAACTAAATAATATAATTATATTTTCAGATAGTAGTAGTTGTCTCCAAGCTCTTCTGAGTAATCACTTCAAATCTCATAATTATCATCCCATAATTTTCAAAATTAAAGACCTGTTATTTCAATACTGTTCTAAAGGTAAAAACATAAAATTAGCTTGGATCCCTGGTCACTCTGGTATATCGGGCAATGAAAGGGCTGACCAGTGTGCAAAGGATGCGGTTTTGTGCGGTGACAGGGACACATTTATTAATTACTCCCCAGATTTATTATCTCTTCCAGTGACCTACCTAAGAAAATCATGGTCCATTCAATGGAGTTCACGTAACAATAAGTGTTGGTATTCAAGGATACAACCGGTAATTCCACTCAAACCATGGTTTTTTAAATTTCGTCTTAGTAAACTGATTACATCCATGCTATGTCGTTTAAGATTAAATTTTTGTTGTTCACCAGTTTTTCTTCATAAACTAAGAATCAGAGATTCGTCCATGTGTGAATGTGGTTTAGAGGATGGGGACCTCAATCATATTTTTTTTGTTTGTCCATTATATGATTGATCAGATTTTATTTCTTCATTATCCAAAGATGTTTCTTTTCCTGTAAATATATCTCATCTATTAAGTGTATTTTCTACAGAAATTATTTTTTCATTATCTATGTTTTTAACAAAAAATAAAATAAAATTATAAAGTAGGTATTTAATTTTATGTTTTAGGTATAGTATAGTATAGTATAGTATAGTTGTTGTAATTATTATTATATTGTTCTAAATGTAACTGTATTTAAGTTGTTATAGTATAGACATTAGTTGTAGTATTGTTTTTCTTTGTTTCAGCTATCTGGAAGAGTGCTTCTAAATTTATTTAAATATTTGTCTCTCTCTCTCTTCTTCTTCTTTTTTATTATGGCTCCACCCATAGATTGCTCCACCAATGTTCATCGGTGATTTGCCAATGTCAAGTATTATAGCCTTTATAGTGTATATAGCCGGTAAATCGGTATCTAAGATAATCCCGCCGACCGTGATATGTCTTATTAATCACTGATTAATCACAACCATCACAGCGCGAACAGGATTAAACTGGATTCCACATCACGCCACGACGAAAACGCGTGCGTATGTCGCCATGACCGGATGTGGAATCGTCTCTCTCTCTCTCTCGTTGCTAAATACACTGACGTGACACTGGCTGCCAGTAGAGCTGGTCGTTTTTTTGACAAACTGCTTCAAGAAACAGATTTTTGCCATGTAACGAACGAACGCTTTTATGACAGAAGGAAAATCAGTTTTTTTTTTAAATCAGGTTTATTGCTTCGGCGATTCAACTCTACGTACGTACAATCTAACCGTTTCAAGAATCAGATTTTTGCAACCATTTACATATTGCGCTTGTGTGTGTAGTGTAGTGCCTGTGAGAAGTGTGAGAGGTTCTAGCTTCCTATTAATGAAATAATTTTTAAAATCGATTCTATAGTTTCAGAGATTACCCCTACATCAAATCTTATAAACTGTACCTCTTTATAATATTAGTATAGATTAGATACATGTACCCATAACACATGTTTTGGGGTTCCGTGTTATCATATTTAGAACCGCGACATCTTTCGTTTCGACTCGAAGGCCAAACGGACGAATCCATACAATACAGGGCCAGCCAGGGAAGGAATGCACGGCCCGAGTGTGTCCAACAGCATAATGACCGACCCAGCAATTTGCTCGGCATTCTAGTGTTGGACATTCTCGGGCCGTACATTCCTTTTCATTACCGATGACAGTACTTTCTATGCAAACAATAAATGGCTAAAATAATTGTTCTAAGTTTCCTCATTCTGGTCAAAATAAAAGATGTAGCGGGGGGTCCTATGTATGCTAAAAATAAAAATTCTACCAAAAATTTTGAAAAGGAAACTGGTTTGCTGTTCTTTTAATATGGACGCTGTATAGTGTATAAATACATTAGACTGATATGGTACAGACTGTCGAATAAACGGTTTTTTTGAATGAATGAATATAATATGTAGTATGTACGATTTACGCCTTATGAATAAAAAGCCGTTTCTTTTGGCACTGCTTTTCGAAGCAGTTTGTCGATTTATAAAATGGGTTACGTTCCGTTTCACGTAAAATACGAAACGACCCAGCTCTAGCTGCCAGTGACTGGCATAAATGTTCATAAGTGAACGATTGCCATAAAAAAAAAAAAAAAAAAAATGCAGTTAGTAAGATCAAAGAGTACAATACTCTTGGTATTAGAGCTGGGTCGTTTCGTATTTTACGTGAAACGGAACGTAACCCGTTTTATAAATCGACAAACTGCTTCGAAAAGCAGTGCTAAAAGAAACGGTTTTTTATTCCCTAAGGCATAAATCGTACATACTATATTCATTTATTCAAAAAACCCGTTGATTGATACAGCGTTATGGTTCATTTTAAAAGAACAGCAAACCAGTTTCTTTTTCAAAACCGCCTCGGAAATATTTTTGGTAGAATTTTTATGGTTAGCATACATAGGACCCCCCCCCCCCCCCCCCGCTACATCTTTTATTTTGACCAGAATGAGGAAACTTGGAACAATAAATTATTTTAGCTATTTATTGTTTGCATAGAAACTACTGTCATCAAAAGGAATGCATCGCCCGAGAATGTCCAAGACTAGAACTGCTGGGTCGGCCATTATGCTGTTGGACACACTCGGGCCGTGCATTCCTTCCCTGGCTGGCCCTGTATGGATTCGTCGGTTTGGCCTTTGAGTCGAAAGATGTGGCGGTTCTAAATATTATAACACGGAACCCCAAAGTATGTGTTATGCGTGCATGTATCTAATCTATACTAATATTATAAAGAGGTACAGTAGGTATATAAGATTTGATGTAGGGGTAATCTCTGAAACAATAGAATCGATTTAAAAAAATATTTGGTTGTACCGTACAACACCAGAAGAAAAATCCGTTTCAAGAAACAGATTTTTGCCATGTAACGTGCGAACGCTTTTATGCCAGAAGAAAAATCAGTTTAAAAAAAACAGTTTCGGCGAATCAACTATACAATTACGTACATAGTTGATTCGCCGAAACATGTTTTTTTTAAACTGATTTTTCTTCTGGCATAAAAGCGTTCGCACGTTACATGGCAAAAATCTGTTTCTTGAAACGGTTTATAGATTTTAAAGGAGATTTGATGTACTTATCTTAGTACAATTGCCAATCAATAAAAAAAAAAAAAAAAAATTGAATTTATTTATTTATTAATCGGACACAAAATTTATATAAATGATTTATTCAAAGAATATTCTACAAGGTAGTTTATCCGTTTAAAGTAAAGTGTTGTGGAGTGAGTCACAACGACTGTGTTTGTGTGTGGTCGGGAGTATGACTGTGGGCTGCGCGGGCGAGGACATGCAGCAGCAACAGGAGCAACAGTACCGGCGAGCCTGTCTGCTGCTGGAGGCGCGTGTGGCGGACGTGCAGCGGGACAACGAACGGGTAGCGGCGCGCGTGCGGGCTGTGCGGCGGGCCGAAAGACGTGCGCGGGTAGAGGTGCGTCGGCTGGCGGAGTGTCTGGATCGGCACCGCGCCACCTCGCGTCCCACACCGCGCTCCACACCGCGCCCTACACCACGCGCCCGCACGCCGCGTACCCCGAGGGTCCGAGACCCGCGCGCCCCCAAGAAGCCCTGCAACGCCTTCTTCCAGTTCTGTCAGGAGCAGCGGCCGCTCATGTCGGGCGCTGGCGGCGAGCTGGAGCTCACGCGGCGGCTGGCCCAGCGATGGCGGCAGCTATCCGCGGCGGACAAGCGCGTCTATGTGGCCATGTTCGAGCGCTCCAAGCAGCACTACCGCGACCTCATGTCCGCCTATAGCGCCCGTACATCATGAGCCAGACTGAGCGCTAATAGTGTTTTCTCTACACCACAACAAGTTTGAGCTGTATTGACCAGGCTAGGCTAGTGCGGAACTGCGGATACACATAACAACCAGACAAAACTCCACAATCATAACAATGTTTTAATTAGTATTTGTAAACAAAATAATATTGTACCTATATTAGTTTTAAACCTACCTAGTTTAATTTTTTGTAAAGTTAAGGTGAAAGTAATATTTTTGTTTTAATAATGCCTTATTTCTGTGGTGGTTGTTTAATGTTTAGTTAGACTAATGAATTAATGATCCGGATCCTGAGGCTATCTCATGGTACCACTGTAATAAATTAATGATCCCTTGATTAAGAGTTATTATCTGGTCTCTGAAAACTTATAATATAAGGTAAAAATAGGTTAGGAGGATAGTGTGATAATGATACCAGTGTGACCATGAAATAATGTGTGGAACCATGAGCGTTGGTGGGTGATAATGGGTGGGACCACGAGTCGGACATCTCATTAGGCTATCTCATGGTACCACAGTAAAGAAACAGTATTTTTTACATTTTGTTGCTTATCATTTATTTGCAAAAGGTCAAGAAGTTTTAAACTTGGCTGGAATATAGACCTAAGTGCAAAATATAATAATAAACACAGGTTGGCTTGTGGTGAGCACTTTCAGTTTTTCCCAAATTTTCCAGGAAGCTTTTCCAATTTTTTTTACCTTAAAAATGTTAATGCCTTATTCAGACCATTGCCAAATCAGTCTAGCTGTTCTCAAGCAATGTGCTTATTACCAACAAGCAGCATTTAATTTTTGTTTATATAGATAAATTATTTCTTACATCATTTTCTTATATCTCTGAAGCTATCTTTTTCCCCTGACTTGATTCACTAATACTGTTAATGCTCACCTCATAAAAATGATAGATCCATATTTAATAGTTGTAAACTTGCTCACCTCTAAAAATGATAGATCCATATTTAATAGTTGTAAACTTGCTCACCTCATAAAGATGATAGATCCATATTTAATAGTTGTAAAACTTTCCTCGTGAATCACCTATCTAATGGTGAAAACAGCAACAAAATCTGTTTTGTACTTTTTGCAGTCGTAGCGTGATGTTGTATAGCATATAACCTTCCTCAACAATTAGGCTATCAAATTCAAAAATATTTTTTCTAATCCGACTAGTTCCACCTAACAAAGAAATAGATGTAGTGACTAGTTTTAAAACTCTTCCTTTATAACGTTGAATAACAATGGTGTTCTAAGTTATTGTGCATGCCTAAGATTTTATAAGACGATGCGTGGCCCGTAGGGGCGTCGTCTTGCAAAATCTTAGGTGCATGCTATAAAATAGATTACAAGAATAATCCAATAAGTTTGAAATGAGAAGAGTGAGGGTTATTTTAAAAATTTATGAGTAAACAATTTTAGGAGAATAAAGACTGATTCCTTCCTGTGCATGTTAGAGACACCACAAGTATGTGCTGTCGCTATTCACATACCTGTGGTTCACCTGCAACCCACATAGGTAGTTCAACAGGGTTGAGTAGTTGATGCACAAACCAAGAACTGCACAGTCCAAATAATTTTGCTACAGTTTAAGTTTTAACAAAAATATATTAACTTTAACAACTTGTTATTACACAGTACCAGCTAGGCTTTAAAGTTGTCTTTCTCAGCTCGGAGAGCTCGCATGGTATCTATGGGGTCATTCTGTTTGGTATGTTGCTGCACCTGAGGCACTGACGTGCGCAGGAACGGGTTGTAGAGCTTCTCCTCTCCGATGGTAGAGGGTACAGTGGGCAGGTTATCGCGGCGACGGGCGCGCACCCACGCCAGTTTGTTTTGCGCGTCAGTGTTGTCGGGCTCCACGTGAAGGGCGTACATGAGGTTCTGTAGCGAGTACTCGTGACCGCAGAATACGCGTGTGTAGTCTGGCAGGTTGGCCAGTATATCCAGCGAGCAGGACATCTGTGCCGCGTTACCCTCGAAGCAGCGTCCGCAGCCTCCCAGGAATAGCGCATCGCCAGAGAACAAAGCGGCCGCGCGATCGTCCTCCGCCGCTACCAGGTAGCACAGATGTCCACGGGTGTGGGACGGTGTGTGTATCGCCCGCAGTGTGAGCGTGCCCAGCCGCAGCTCGTCCCCGTGTACCAGCCGCCGCGTGAGGCACGGCACGCGGTCGTCGCCCCCGTAATGCTGCAGGCTGGGCGCCAACCGCGTCAGCTCTTCATTACCGCCCGCGTGGTCCCAGTGATGGTGTGTGGTGAGCGCCGCTACAGGCCGCAGCCCAGCCGCCCGCGCCGCCTCCAGCGCCCGTGCCGGCTCCACAGCGTCTACGAGCGCCGCGTCCCCGCAGCTCCGGTCTGCTACCACGTACATGTAGTTGTCCCCGAGCACCGGCAGCACCAGCACCTGCAGCTGACTGTCCGTCCCGTCCGCGCCACTCACCACCTCGTTCTGCCGCTCGCTATGCTCACCACCGGAGCGCGCGTGTACGCTGGCCATCCTGAAGTACAATCCCGACAGTCTCCACGAGAGCGCCCCGGGCAGCGCTGCGTACAGCCGAGACAACATGCATGCACTACACTCTAGAGTTGGGCAGGTACTCTTTGGATAGTATCATAGTACCACTTCTCAGTATTATAAGTTACTCTATGGTACCACTACCTACCAGCTCCACACAATAATATAATAATTATTTTTTTTATGGCAATCGTTCACTTATGAACATTTATGCCAATGTCATGTCATGACGTCAATAATATCTTATCTCTGTATAATGGAGCAAGCAAAGAGTATAGTAATACAGGGGGAAAAGAAAGCCAACTCCCCCGTACTCTAATCTATGAACTCCCCTGTCAAAATAAAACCACATGAACGCTAGCGCCGCCAAGGAACTAGATTCTCCTATTGATTTTACTGACTTAGTAATATTCAAGGCAATGGCACGTCAAGCCGATGTTGGACAGGCAACCGGATGGCGAGTGGTAATCCTGGGCCTTTGAGTGGTACAGAGTCCCCTGGTAGCGGCCAAAGTGACCCCAAATGGACAGGTTCGGCGATATGGGGAGGGGCAAAATCGATTTTTTTTTGAAAAGGCAACCGGATAAAAATGCGGTAGCATTAAAGGAAATACCCTAATTATATAATAATTTTTTTTGCCAGCCGAAACACGCGGGCCGTTCTTGTACTAGCGAGTACAAAAAAAAAGTGAAAAGGCAACCACTTCAAAATTAGTGAGCATACTTATTGACACCACCAAACGTTGGGAAAAAATTACCATCCGATCCTTATGCACATAAGGAGAAAAAACCCCTCAAAGTCGCCGAAAAACACTTTTTTTCGATTGTTTCACCAATAATTAAAAAAATAATGGGGGGTTTTGGGGCGGGAGGGGGGATTGTAATAGATAATGAGCATACACAGGCCTTTTAAAAGTCCAAGCCAGTTGTTAAATATAAATTGAAAAGGATTTTCAACAATTTTTTGCACTGTATGGAATTATTGGTATTTTCATGAGGTTTGGGGGGTGGCTAAATAGGGGTTAATTTAATCGAAATCGGATGGCATTGATACACACCATTATTTGTACTTAGGACAGTATAAATTTCGAATGCCATCCGATTTGAACAAATTTTATTATTTTTTTAATTATTGTTGAAACAATCGAAAAAAAAGTGTTTTTCGGCGACTTTGAGGGGTTGTTTCTCCAAAACTGCCCATCAGGATCGGATGGCAATTTTTTCCCAACGTTTGGTGGTGTCAATAAGTATGCTCACTAATTTTGAAGCGGTTGCCTTTAACTTTTTTTTTTTTTGTACTCGCTAGTGCAAGAACGGCTTGCGTGTTTCGGCTGGCAAAAAAAAATTATTATATAATTAGGGTATTTCCTTTAATGCTACCGCATTTTTATCCGGTTGCCTTTTCAAAAAAATTTCGATTTTGCCCCTCCCCAATATCGCCGAACCTGTCCATTTGGGGTCACTTGGCCGCTACCAGGGGACTCTGTACCACTCGAAAGGCCCAGATTACCACTCGCCATCCGGTTGCCTGTCCAACATCGGCTTGACGTGCCATTGCCTTGAATATAAGTAAATATTTCCAATTATTTTTAATAATATGTAATCTTATTGTAATTCAGATTACGGAAATATTTAGGTACTAACTCTCCACAGTCGGTCCCTCACTGCTGAGGATCGTGACCCCGTCTCCTCCCTCAGCTTCTCCTCAATTATCCTCTTCCATCGGCTGCGGTCCTCTGCCTGATGAAAGGCTGTGGTAATACTGGTGTCCAGGTTTTCGGACACTTGATCGGACCATCGTTTAGGGCTTCGTCCTCGAGGTCTTCTTCCCTCCATCCTACCCAACACCACAAGCTTTTCTAGGTTGTTGCCCTTTCTTCGTGCAATCTGTCCGAAATATTGCAGAATTCGTCTCATGCACACAGTGGAGAGTCTTGGTTTAGACTTGATGTTCAGCTCTGATAGTATGGATACATTTGTGCGACGTGCAATCCAAGGTATCCGTAGCATACGACGCCAGCACCACATCTCAAGGGCATCTATTCTCTGTCTGTCACCAGCTCTAAGGGTCCACGCTTCCGAGCCATATAGGAAGATTGAAAAAACGAGTGTGCGCACTAAATGCACTTTTGTGCGCTTCGAGATGCTTCTGTCTCTCCAAATATTATTCAGCTGGGTCATCGCAGTTTTTGCCATACCAATACGACGTCTGATTTCCGTCCCGCAGCCGCCTCTGTTACTTATGACTGAGCCCAAGTATTGGAATTGCTCCACAGCGTCATAGTCTTTCAGTACATCGGAATGCGAGACCGAATTGAATCGATCCACTGTCATTAGTTTGGTCTTATTTTTGTTGATGGTGAGCCCAGCTTCTCGGCTTGAGACTTCCAAACGACTCAGAAGTTCCGCCATTTCTTCTTCGGAGGAAGCGAACAGGGTAGTATCGTCGGCATATCTGAGGTTAGAAATAACCATTCCGCCGAGTCTTATGCCACCCCTCCATCCTTCGAGGGTTTTACGCATAATATGTTCTCCATAGATGTTGAAGAGGATTGGTGAAATTATGCATCCCTGCCGTACTCCTTTGTAAAATGACTTGATGTGGTGTCACCCAACCTAACAGTTCCACAACCAGACTCATACAGACCTCGGATAAGTTGCACTATGTGACCCGGTACACCTGCATTTTTCAAGATGGCCCATAGGTAATTCCATCTCACGCAATCGAAGGCCTTTTGGTAGTCAACAAAACATATTATTACCGGGGTGTTATATTCGTAACATTTTTCTATAATTTGCCTGAGATTTAATATCTGTTCTCTAGTGCCCTTTCCCTTGACAAACCCAGCCTGTTCTTGGGGGATTTGCCAGTCTAGGAACGATCTGAGTCGGCTATTAATAATATGCAGGAGTACCTTGCTTGCGTGTGATATCAGGGCAACAGTCCTGTAGTTGTTGCAGTCTCTGACAGAGCCTTTCTTGTGCAAAGGAAGTATAGAAGAGTGGACCCAATCGGAAGGCCATTTACATGTTTTCCAGACTGCATTGCAGATGGAGTGTAAATTATTCACTCCCGTTTTTCCGAGTGCTTTTAACGCTTCCGTGGTGATGCGATCATCTCCGGGAGCTTTGTTCCGTTTTAATTTCCTAATGGCGTCCTCTACCTCGGAAAGAAGTATGCTAGGTTCTAATTCCTCAGTCGCGTTGCCAACACTATGGGAGGAGCCAGTTTTGTCTTCATAAAGCTCTGCGCAATATTCTCTCCATCGCTCAGCTGCCCTGCCAATGTCATGGATCGAAGTTCCCTCCTTGTCGTCGATCGTCCAAGTTAGAGGTTTGAAATTGCGTGTTATTTGTCTGTTTTTTTTGAAAAGATCAGCAGTCTGATATTTATTCGCATGGTTTTCTATTTCTACACATATCTCTTCGAAAAATCTGTTTTTGTCTCGCCTACAAAGTCTTTGGATCAGCTTAGAAAGGCGTTTATACTCCTGATGTATTTGAGAAGTGTTACCGCTTTTAATTTCCTTTCTCCTGGCGATCACTTCCCACGTCTCATCACTTATCCAGTCTTTTCTGATCTTGTGTTTCGCGGTCACAGAACCGAGAACGTCGGTGACTTGGTTTTTAAAATTCTGCCACAAATCTTCAGCACTCTCCAACGGCGAAGCAACAACGTTTGAAATCAATTTTGCTTCTATTTGTTCTCTGAAGTACTCAGCATCACCCTCGGCGAGCCTCACAGTGTGTTTTATCGGTTTATTGGGAGCTTTCAACCGCAGTCTTAATTCTGCTACAAGTAGTTGATGTGGGAGCCCACATTCAGCCTACTAACTAGCCCACATTCAGGTACTACGTCAGTAAAATCAGTAGAAAAATCTTGTTATATCTACTTACTAAGCCAATTTTGAGGAGTTATGTAAGTAGGTAGATAAGAAATCAATGAAAATATTTTATAATAGAGAAAATATTTATTTATAAATCTCCATCATATCAGGTAGATACATCAGGTACATCCATTTTTGTCCATCTGATACATTCTTGGGATTCAGTAGTTTTGTTCTAGTTGTAATGACAAACCAGGAGATAAAGCCATACCTGTAAAATTAAAGGTTAAAATTATGTTATGAGCAATACTATTTTGTAGATGAAGATGTAGGGGCAACTGCTAGTTATTTTAAATTTAAGTAGTTTTGATCTGGACTATGGACCAACATTTCCATTCACACTTTAAGTCACTGATGTTCTTTCTGTGACCTTTAGACTCAACCTATGTACTAGCTCCACAACATTTTCAATTACAAATGTTTCTGTACACATTCTATATACAATCAACATTGATGATACACATGTACTTAATTCTATTGTAATTGTGCATTTGAATGATTTAAATTTAATACCTGGACATCAATTATTAATTTTATTCTTACATTGAAGTAAATAAGTATCAAGATGGGTTCATGGGTCTGTTTTGTTATTTTATTGTGTGAATTGAATGATTAGATATAGTGATAAAATAAAAAGTAGATACTTATATATTATATATTTACCAACATCCATACTAATAGTAACTCCTACCCGTGCTTAACTATAATGCAAGTACTGTCTTTGCCTGACCCAGCAAATTGCTTGGACATTCTAGTGTTAAGACATTGTAGGGCCATCCAACGCGTGAGGGCTTTCTCGGAACAGGTGGTTTCCCGGGGAGGAGTGGTGACGGCGGTGTCGCTCGACATTGCCAACGCCTTTAACACCCTCCCCTGGGACCGAGTCTTCGAGGCGCTCCGTTTTCACGGAGTGCCCCGATAATTGAGAAGACTAATCGGAGACTACCTGTCTGACAGGTGCGTGACGTACGTGGGGCGAAGCGGTGCTTTGCTGCGCAGAGAGATGTCGTGCGGTGTTCACAGGGTTCGGTCTTGGGGCCGCTCTTGTGGAACATTGGTTACGACTGGGTGCTGCGGGGTCCACTGCCCCCGGAACTGGGCGTCGTATGTTACGCGGACGACACACTGCTCTTGTCCGGGGACAGGTCGTTTCTAGAGTCTGCCCGTCGAGCGACGACGGGTGTGGCGCTGGTCGTCGGCAGAATTAGGAGGTTGGGACTCGAGGTGGCCCTTAACAAGTCGGAGGCCCTGTATTTTCACGTTTTTTTTTTGAAGGGTGGACAAAAAAAAATTTTTGGTGGACAAACGTGGACTAACGATGTACAAACGAACCTGATGAAAAAAAATTGAAAATTCGCATTTGGGGGTGCCAACTTCCACCTCTATTTCAGTTTTTTTTAAATAACTTTTTTTTGGAGGGTGGACAAAAAAAAATTTTTGGTGGACAAACGTGGACTAACGATGGATAAACGAACTTGATGAAAAAAAAAATGGAAATTCGCATTTGGGGGTGCCAACTTCCACCCCAATTTTATTTTTTTTAATAACTTTTTTTTGAGAGGTGGACAAATAAAAATTTTTGGTGGACAAACGTGGACTAACGCTGGACAAACGAACCTGATGAAAAAAAACTGAAAAATCGAATTTGGGGGTGCCAACTTCACACAATCAATTTCAACTGTTATATATTTGAATTTTTAATTTTTTTTTTAAACTACTATATATTTCGATGATAGAACGCGTAGCGGTCAGTACCAAAGAGTACTCTTTTTGGTCAGTACCGCCAAAGAGTACTCTTTTATACTAGTACCATAAGTTACTCTATGCTACTAGTACCGCGCGAGCGCTCTTGGAGGTGAGACCTATGTCAATTTCGCTCTCATCAAAATGCGCTCGTTTTCAAGGCTAAACGTGGCTAAACTCAACATTATAGGACGACCGCAAGGGTTTTGATCAAGTGAGTATATTTATTATAGATTTATTTTTGAAATTATATTATGTATAGGCCACTTGCGAAAAAAAATGCTAGTCTATCAGACTACATTGCAGTTAGATAGAATACATACTTAGTTCTTGACTGACTATTATTTCTTCCGGCTTTGCCTTTGTAAATAGGTGATGTTATACGTACTTAGTTCTTGACTAACTAGTCTTTCTCGCGGCTTTGCCTATATAAATAGGTGACTTTATACGTACTTAGTTCTTGACTAACTAGTCTTTCTCGCGGCTTTGCCTATATAAATAGGTGACTTTATACGTACTTAGTTCTTGACTAACTAGTCTTTTTCGCGGCTTTGCCTATATAAATAGGTGACTTTATACGTACTTAGTTCTTGACTAACTAGTCTTTCTCGCGGCTTTGCCTATATAAATAGGTGACTTTATACGTACTTAGTTCTTGACTAACTAGTCTTTCTCGCGGCTTTGCCTATATAAATAGGTGACTTTATACGTACTTAGTTCTTGACTAACTAGTCTTTCTCGCGGCTTTGCCTATATAAATAGGTGACTTTATACGTACTTAGTTCTTGACTAACTAGTCTTTCTCGCGGCTTTGCCTATATAAATAGGTGACTTTATACGTACTTAGTTCTTGACTAACTAGTCTTTCTCGCGGCTTTGCCTATATAAATAGGTGACTTTATACGTACTTAGTTCTTGACTAACTAGTCTTTCTCGCGGCTTTGCCTATATAAATAGGTGACTTTATACGTACTTAGTTCTTGACTAACTAGTCTTTCTCGCGGCTTTGCCTATATAAATAGGTGACTTTATACGTACTTAGTTCTTGACTAACTAGTCTTTCTCGCGGCTTTGCCTATATAAATAGGTGACTTTATACGTACTTAGTTCTTGACTAACTAGTCTTTCTCGCGGCTTTGCCTATATAAATAGGTGACTTTATACGTACTTAGTTCTTGACTAACTAGTCTTTCTCGCGGCTTTGCCTATATAAATAGGTGACTTTATACGTACTTAGTTCTTGACTAACTAGTCTTTCTCGCGGCTTTGCCTATATAATTAGGTGACTTTATACGTACTTAGTTCTTGACTAACTAGTCTTTCTCGCGGCTTTGCCTATATAAATAGGTGACTTTATACGTACTTAGTTCTTGACTAACTAGTCTTTCTCGCGGTCTTGGTTTGGTTCCTGAACAAACTACTCTCAATCTCCTTGGCGCTGTATAAAGATTAATAGAATTTTGTTGCTTTCTTCAGTCCTTCAATCCATGTTTTATTGGTTCTTAGTTCTTTGAACGCTTTTTTCGTGCTTCCAGATTCATTCAGGTGTTTCTGTATAGTTTTATATCTATGGCTGGCATAGTCTTTTTTTATGTATTTATTTGTTAGCTTTATATTAGCTTTTATAGAGATCTTTTTGTGCGTTTCGAGTTATCTGTAAACTTCCTGAGATGGCATTGATTATGTTGTTGTATTGTGTCTGTAGCGGTGTGTTTTTGTTACAGTCTAGTAGACTTTTCGACTTATAGGAAGTAAGTTTTTCTGTATATTTCAATATTTGTTCATCTGTTTTTAAAGTTGATCGTAAGTCGTTATTATATTTGGCTCTGTTTTTCTTTATGTGCGTAAATATTATTGTTGCTCGTCTATGGTCCGAAGGGTAGTTTAATTTTAGTACCTCTACATTTGTGCTCTATTTGATAATATGTAGTCGATTTCATTTTTGTACATTTCGTCTGGGGATCGCCAAGTCCATCTATTTCTTGTTTTTTTTTTAAAGTACGTATTTATAATTGCGAGTTTATTTTCTATAGCGAAATCGAGTAGTCTTTGGCCTCTTTTGTTTCTCATAATATAACCGTTTTGTTTCATTATTAAATGTTCCTCTTTTTTGGGTTGGCCTATTTTAGCATTTAGGTCCCCCATCAATATATAATTTTTGTGTGCATGTTCGATTGCCTTGTTTACCGTCGCATAAAAGCTTTCAATTTCTTCCTCTTTGGCTTTTTCTGTAGGAGCATACACTTGTATTATAGAGATGTATTTTCCTTCAAATATCATATTTAATAAAGCGACTCTCTGTGAATCCGATAAAGCTTTCTATATTATTTTTTTTACATTTGTTGACCAGGAAGCCTACACCATACATTCCGGGTGTATGACCTGTATAACAAAGTATGAAATTTTCATATTCCTCAATTTTGTTTCCTGTGCGTCTTGTTTCTGATAAACCAACAATATCGTACTTTATGTCTTTCAGGGCTTCCATTAGTCGCTCAAATGAGGAGAGAGATCTGATATTGTATGTAATTATGTAGAGTTTATTCATTAATTTTGATTTGTTCCTTTGGAAGGTTTTGGTCATAATCTTCGACGGGGACCAACCGGCTTGGAAGATGTGTTGTTTCTTGTTTGTGTTGTTTGTGTTTTAACCGTGTGAGAGGGGGGTGGTGGTTGCTACATGTTCATACTCTTGTCGTCTTGAATCGTGCCAATCGGTTTTTTATTGGTTAGGAAATCAAGCATACTTGGCTTTAGAATACTCTCAGACAAGCTGTATGATCTTTGTAGCGGGGCCTGAGTTTTGTTTTTCTTGCTATTTTGTTCTTTTCGCTCGATTCGGGTACCGGTGTTGTGATCTGGAGAGATGGGACGGGTTCTTTTTTTTTGTTATTTTTAATGTCTAACCCCCTTATTCATAAACGTTTTATAGCAACGTTTTTGTTAAAATGTGTTTTGTTTCTTTCTATTATTAGTAAAGACAGGTTTGTTAGAGAGTGACAAAACATATTTTAACAAAAACGTTGCTAATAAAGGTTTTGAATAAAGGCGTAAGTCTTTATTTTATCGTATTTAATTATCGCTGAAATTCCTTTCTCTTTTTCAATTTCTATTTGTTCTTGCAATTTTTTTCTTTTTTCAATTATGTTTTTTGGATAATCTTCTTTTATATAATAATATGTATTGTTTAGCATTCTCCTTTTTTTAATTACTTATTTTTATTTTTATACCAAGTGTCGAAAAAGTTATGGTTAATGGTCGTGGTCGGTCACCTTTCTTCCCAACTCTCCTGCTTTCTTGTATGTCCCTCCGATCTAACTTTACAGACAAGTATCTATCTATAAATCTGACTATGTTTTCTTCCAAGTTAAAATATGAAGTTTCAGTTTCCTCCAACCCGAAAATGACTATGTTCCTCTGTCTTACTTGTTTTTCCAGAAAATAAAGTATCTTTTCTTGGTTTTCCATCTTTTCTTTAAGTACATCGTATTTTTCTTCCAACCTCTTAAATTTCTCTTCCAATATGTTATTTATATTTTGTGTTGCTTGGTCAGTGACTCTTTCGCTACTTTTCAAAATTGTTACTTTATGTTCATCAAGTTCGTTTCGAATTCCACAGAGTGCATTCATGATTTCCTCCATTTTTATAATTAAATTTATTTTAATTAAATGTAAAATAATGCACTTTATTTGACTACTAGCGCCCTCTTGTAGTAGGAGGCGGAAGTATAGTGATTTTTGATCCAACTTTCTGGCAAGTTCTTCTACTCAGCGTTAGATGGCGCTGATAATATAAATAGTACTAATTTGTTATAATTATCTTTATTTTTAAGATAATGGTAATGAGATTTAGGTGAATAACCATGCTCCTGTAGTAATTTATTTTGTTCACTTTGTTGATATACTGTATCCCAGGTATATAATGTTTATTGAAAGATTTAAATTTTTCCAAATACCCGACACTTTGTTTTTATATTTATTACAATTTTTTGCACTATTTCTCGGTTTTTGCACTGTTTTTTATAATATTTTTAATATTTGTATCACTATATTTATTTAATTTTAACGTTTTATCACGTATTTAACTTTTTTATAATTTAATTATTTTATGAAACAAAGAGGTGATGTTAACGGTGGCACAGCAGCGCCCTCTCTCTTTGAATAAGGATGATAAGGATTAATACCAAGGTACAAATAAAGATTTTTTTTATCTAAGTTTATTATTATGATCTATGTTATTTTATCACTTAAGTTTTTTCAATAAATATTTTATTTTATTTTTATTTTTAAAGAGCATTTTGTAGCAGCGGCTTTTCAATTAAATTTTTAAAACATAATGGTGTCGCGACACTTTTTGTAGATAATGATATTGTGTTCTGCAAAGTCGTAGTACATTATTTTGTTCTATCATCAATAGTTTTCGCAGCGCACGCACTTGTACGCGCCACTAGCCAGGGTCGTCGTATCACAGATCACAGCGCCGCGCCGCACTCCGTCAGCGAACTCAGGACACAGTCTTTACCGGGCGGTATACCGGGGTCACCAGCGTCACGAGACACAAGTCCGCGCCGCCCGCCCATAGCGCCGCGCCGCCCTCCGTCCGAGAGCTCACACCTGCGCGCTCCCGCACACTGCAACATTATACTCTGTGATTACAGGGCAGGCAGGCAGATCATTATAGAGTACAGACAGCATCACTCACTCTAGACACAGCGGCTGGCGAGCCAGTCGGGGGCTCAGTCCCCGCCGCCGCAGCCAGCAGTAGGCCGCCAGTCGTGCCCCGCCTGAAAGACGCGCGCGCGCTGCCTGGAGCGAGCTCCCCACCGCGCGGCCCTGCAACACAGTCACTGGTAGTGACACTCCACCACCTGCACCACCCAAACTACACACAGTACAACACCCACCGACTCCAGCAAAAACAGCGCCTCGTGCCTGTCATCCCCACCCGCTGCCCCCGCTTGCCTCCCTGCTGTCCGCACCCCCACGAGCGCATCTCGCCGCCTGCCCAGCACCCCCCGCACACTTTGCCCGTCCCCCGCAGCCTCTAGCTTGTCCCCCCTCTGTAGCAGAACCCGCGGCCCCGCATCCCGCACCTTTGTCACCAACTCGGCACCCCAACACACACTACCCGCCAGCATGCCGGCACCGCCGCCGCCACTCGTGCACCCACTAGCGACACTGTCACCTGGTACCTCCGCGGACATCACATCTACATAACAACAAAATTAAAGAATTTCTAAATAATTGTTCTTCCTTAATCTTTAACAGGATCTCAAGAACTAAATATTTTTATTTGTTAAGCTTTCCATTCCAGGTTTGGTTTTTTAAATATGACATAACAATTTATGCGTAAGGATAAAAGTTGCCTATTCACTTTAGGGGTCTCCAAGTTGCTCTGTGTTAATGTGAAAGAAGGATAAACAGACAAACACATTTAAATATTTATAATATTAGTTAGGATAGGCATGGATTTACACTAGGGGCACTAGTGCCCAGGGTGGCAAATATCCAGGGGTGGCAAAATTCTGAGTAAAAAAAAAATGTTTCTCTATTATCAGAAATGCTTTAAAATGTATGATTGTGTTGAAAACATTTGCACATTTAACGTTTACACAAATTTAACCTGTACATAATTATCCTTTTGTTGAGCATTAATATCTGTATATTTTTTAATGAATTTCTGACATGGTATCAATATTAATTTTATTTGACCTTTCATTTGATTTGTATTCATTGTCTTTTTAAATTGCTGTAAAAATTTATTTAAAGAGAAGTGTATAAAATTGAAGGTTTCAAGCGTATCTTGTGTGCCTAACAATAAAATGATGATAAATTTGAATTTGTTCAATTGCAGAACTATTAATAAATTCAAGAGAATTCATTCCATTTAATAATATTAACAATAGGCAGGCATTTTTCATGGCAAATCCGGCCCTGAGGATAAGTTATGATACCATGATGGCACCATAGATAGGCCTTAAAATCATAGACGTAGCAACTTTCAAGCCCAGTCCTGAATCTGCCAGGCCCACCCTCTAGAATCCTTCTGGGTCCATACAACAATCCTTTAGTGCCCACCCGAGCAAAAGGTTATGCTTAAAACCAAAAACATTCACCTCTCCTGCTGTAGCAGAGTAAGTATATACAGCCAACACAAAGTGTCTAAAGGTCTACAGAGAGGACACCTTGAACCTTCCCAATTACTTTTAGTTGCTTGAGGCATGGGCTTGCCGTATTGCATCAACATAATTTTCGATATATCTACCTAAGTGGTAAATGTTTAGATTATCTAATCCTGAGATTTCGTGTTTTTTCGACTTTATTAAATTACTGCACTGCTTTATTGCATACTTTAACTATTTTCAAGTCTCGATAAGGTATAAGTTTTTGCAGGAGGTCACAGGTTTTTGCAAAATGCTGTTTATATGATTTTGAAAAAGACTTCAATCAGTTTTTTTTGCTCCATATAACATAACACCCATTTTTTATGATGCCATAGGATGAAAGCCGTCACAAGGACCAACTTTCGTCCAGGACACCAATCCCGGAAACCCCTCCCATGACCGCCAGGTCGGTGAAAAGTCTTCAGACACGATCGAAATGCGAGGAGCGCAGCGACGAGCGTGGTTCGGATGGTTTAAAAACAAGGCGAGCGAGCGAAGCGAGCGGTGCCGCGGGAGCTGCCGCCGAAGCGCTGGAAACCTTATATTTTATTTTAAAACACGAAAATATCAATTTCAGATTTTGAGGTTAAGTTTTTCAATGTCAATTTTTTTTTATAACCTAGTGACCACCGGCAAAAAGTGGTACCTTACCGAGACTTCAATATAGTTAAAGTAGGTGTTGCGGCTTATTTTAAGTGGACTGTATTTTTGTGGTACACCTGGAGATAGGATGTGGAAATTCCGGACAGCTGTGGAACAAGGTGTTTCTGTCCAGGGGATTTGCACTAACCTGTAAGCTCTGACGCTACCGGAACCTTCAATCCTGTTCTCCAGGCTGCGGTGCGGGCAATTGGCATGCAGTAGGTTCCTCTCAGCTGGATCTGGTTCATTCACTAGCCGGCCGGCTCTGTTCCGTTTGATAAAACTGATGCGTATTGCGAAATGTAAATATCTGTATTTTACGTGCATGCACCTTTAGCTCTAAATTGCGAGTATTTTTAATTATATTAGAGGAAATTCAAATCACTGCCGAACGGGTTTTCTGTAGAGCTGGTCGTTTTTTTGACTAACCGTTTCAAGAAACAGATTTTTGCCATGTAACGTGCGAACGCTTTTATGCCAGAAGAAAAATCAGTTTAAAAAAAACAGTTTCGGCGAATCAACTATACGTACAGTTGTACCGTACAAAACCAGAAGAAAAATCAGTTTAAAAAAAAAACAGTTTCGGCGAATCAACTATACAATTACGTACATAGTTGATTCGCCGAAACATGTTTTTTTTAAACTGATTTTTCTTCTGGTGATGTACGGTACAACCAAATATTTTTTTAAATCGATTCTGTTGTTTCAGAGATTACCCCTACATCAAATCTTATATACCTACTGTACCTCTTTATAATATTAGTATAGATTAGATACATGCACGCATAACACATACTTTGGGGTTCCGTGTTATAATATTTAGAACCGCCACATCTTTCGACTCAAAGGCCAAACCGACGAATCCATACAGGGCCAGCCAGGGAAGGAATGCACGGCCCGAGTGTGTCCAACAGCATAATGGCCGACCCAGCATAATTTATTGTTCCAAGTTTCCTCATTCTGGTCAAAATAAAAGATGTAGCGGGGGGGGGGGGGTCCTATGTATGCTAACCATAAAAATTCTACCAAAAATATTTCCGAGGCGGTTTTGAAAAAGAAACTGGTTTGCTGTTCTTTTAAAATGAACCATAACGCTGTATCAATCAACGGGTTTTTTTAATAAATGAATATAGTATGTACGATTTATGCCTTAAGAATAAAAAACCGTTTCTTTTGGCACTGCTTTTCGAAGCAGTTTGTCGATTTATAAAACGGGTTACGTTCCGTTTCACGTAAAATACGAAACGACCCAGCTCTAGTTTTCTGAGACAGAGCAAGTGTCAGTCACATCAGCCGCAGTCAACACAGACAGAGCAAGCCTTGATCTGCCGAGTTAGCATACATTTTGACAGCGACACTTTCGTTTCGGTCGAATGGCCTTGAACAGGCCAAAACGTTCATGTCCAACAAGGACCGGCCAGAGATAGCCCGGGGCCGAGAGGTCCGGCCCAACAATGTGCGTGCAAATTTGCTATGCCGGGCAAAGACAAGTACACAGAATTTGCCCGCACATTGTTGGGCCGGACATTCTCGGACCGGGTATGTCCTGCACAAGAATGCCGAGCAATTTGCTTGGCCGGACAAAGACAAGTACACGGAATTTGCCCGCACATTGTTGGGCCGGACCTCTCGGCCCCGGGCTATCTCTGGCCGGTCCTTGTTGGACATGAACGTTTTGGCCTGTTCAAGGCCATTCGACCGAAACGAAAGTGTCGCTGTCAAAATCTGTGTTCAGTCAGTGCGAATTTAGGAAGAAAAAAAAGGAACGTTGGTATGCCCTTTCATACAACTGGCGCAAACAGTAGGTATGTAATAAAGTCGTCAAAACACGAAAAGCTCAGGATTAGATAATCTGAACCTTTACCGTAAACTTTAGTAGAAGTTGAAATTTAAAGCCCTTTTATTTTATTACTAGAAATTAATAAACTATAACCTGAAAATATTTTCGTATATAATCACTGCGTCTACTCTAAACATTAACATCAAACACAAGGAACCACACTCTATTCTACCTGCCTATTTAATTTAAATCAAAAAATAAACAAAATAAAAACAAGCAAAGCAAAAAGAAAATAAATTGCCAGCACTGCCAGCAGGCTAGCGAAACTAGGAACAAAAAAACTGTTATATGGAGTTTGGGTACAACTTTGAGCATGTCTCAGTCCTATGGATCAGTGCGATTTCGCTTCCATTTTAATCTAGACACGTAAAAGCATCGTAAAAGATCTCGAGTATTCTCGAGCAGTGCCTTTGCGTTTTGGAAATTATGGCTATTTAGAACTTTTAATAATGAAAATATGGCTTAATCCAATTTAAAATAATAACTATCAACTGTGTGCTGAGGAAATGTTGTATAAATAAACTCACGTTTCCAGGATTTACTGAGATTTGCCATATTTTTGACTGAGAGCCACGGATCCCGATCCCGAATAACTAAAATGGAAGCGAGGAAATGCTGTATAAATAAACCCACGTTTTCAGGATTAACTGAGATTTACCATATTTTTGACAGATACAAGATGACCTTGACCACCGCCCCTTAATTAAATTATAACTCTATGTTTATGAATACTATAGAGGAGTGAAAATGCCACGCCCCTGCTCCATATCATGCGAAATTTGTGACGGGCGAGTCAGTTGCCTTGACCAGGAAAAAGGATATTTATTCCAAAAAATCTTTAGGTGAGGCCCGGCTAGGCCCGGTTAGCATTTTATTGCATATTATTATGTCACAGCTGTGTTTAATTTAATCAGCATTCTATCTTTGGTCAATTTTGACATAAACCCGCCCGGGGTTCGTAGACAGACAAAGGATATTTATTTATACGTAGTTGTATTTGGGTCGTGAAAAAGAGGGGGTATCGAAAATAATAGAAATAGGTAATTATTCTTTGAATAGTAGGTCTGTAGGTAGTTAGTAGCTGTGGTCGTGAGATATCAGCACGGTATGCTTTGAATCAGCTTTGAATGGTGAACTTAGGTAGGTATTTAACAAAGTAAAGGACCTACCGTACTTATTATTATCATAACCCTTCTTTTTGGCTTCGCTGTAGTCGGGTATACTGTATACAGCTTATTTTAGTTTAGTTCCCTTTTTAGTGACAACGGTTTTCTTCTTGAACACATTCTTTTTCGAAGTAGATTAATCAACGTTTCGTAAGCAAGTCGTTAAAAAACTCGCTTTGTTTAGAGCACTTACAATACAAGGTGTTCATTGACTTTATCATAATAATAATATAGGTATTAGGTAGGTAGGTACCTAGTCTAAAATAATGTAGTGTACTATAGAATTTGGGAGCAGATCAGCAGAGCTAGTATTCATTCTCCTGGTCATGCTCGCGGGTTGGTAGAGTTAGCACCTTGGTTAGCACTCTCAAGGAATATACATACATACCTACTACTCTTCTCCTAGCACTCCAGTGACAGAGCGATCGATGTGGCCGTCTTTGGCGGCGCACGGATGCATGGTAGAGCGCATCATACCTACTGACTGAGAGTGTAGGCAGAGTGAGCACAGTCAAGTGGCTTGTCTTGTCTAGCTAGGCCTCTGCAGTCAGCACACAGCCCGCGCCGCGCGCCGCTCGTCCACCGACCGCCCCTCTCTACATCCCCGCACCCCACACCCCGCGACGCTCAGCTCAGTGCGCCCGTCGCCGCGACCCGTAGTGCGCGCATCTGTTTGTGGTGCGTGCTGTGTATTGTAGTTGTACTGTTGTAAGGTGAGGTCCGTGTCCCGAGTCCCGTGCCCCGAGCTCGTGGTCAAGTGTGGAGTGTAACAGAGAGACATGGTGTTGCCGTGATATACCTAGATGGTATGGTGCGCCTCAACGGAGCTATGAGGATACACGGTACGTATCTAACTATACATACATACAGCCGCCTGCCGCCCGCCGCGCCCTCTACACTCTACAACCACAACACAGCATGATCCATCTCTACAATATATGTAGGTACAATACGCTGCTCGTTATGTCCCCCCAGTGATAACAACTAGAACAGTCCGTAGTGTGTATGTGTAGACACGGAGACACGGACCAGTAACACCGTCGCTCCTTATACAGCCCACGAGCGACATGACCGGTTTGTGGCGCCTGCTGTCGGAGCGCCGGCCGAGTGTGGCTGCCTGGTGCCGCTCTCTCTACCGCCGGAATGTAATCTGTCTGTGTGTTGTCTTGTCTTGTCGCCCACACCCCCCACACCCCACACTCCATACTGATAACGGTGATAACATCACAATGACAACATATTATGTACTATACAATAAACACCTATAGCTAGAAAGGGCGCTGTAGTAGCGTCCGGAACTTCGGAATGTTGTTTTCTTTAATTTTTTTGGACTCCTCATAATAATAGTAGATAGGTAGGTAATGTATTTCTTGTTAAAAAACTTAGGATTTCCTTCATGAAAATGACTCTATCAAGGAATATACTACGACTCTATAGATAGAGACGCAAGTTCGCAGCTCCCCACAGAGCGCGCGTGGCCGAGCGACACGGCGAGTGGTGCACTCTGCAGCACAGCGAGATCGGAGGTCCCAGGTTCGATCCCGGCCGCTCCCCGTTGTTATTCTGGCTCCGACGACCATGAGTCCCGGAGTCCTGCACGACGGGGTACATAACTCGGGTGGTAGCAACAAGTGTGCAGGAGTCATCTTGACGTACTCTTCTGTTGTAGCCCGAACATACTTTTTAATATTTATTTTGAAACCACAGACAAGTAATCCCAACAATTTAAGTATCATCATCACTAAATAGGTACAATACTAGATTTCCGCTTCCGCCCCCGGCTTCGCACGTGGATATTTTGTAACAAAAAAATATAGCCTCGGAAGAATTTTCAGAATCGGATCAAGTAGTTTAACCCCCCTTACATCCAAACTTACAAACTTTACCTCTTATTATTTAAACTATTTGTATAGACTAGCAGTTGCCCGCGACTTCGTACGCGTTGTATTAAAATCCTTTTTAGGGCACCACACCCTTGGTATATGGGTACGGCCAGAAATTATTGTACATTTTTCAACATAGTGTGGCATTATTTTTAATCTCTTGTTTTATTTTCATGGCATTTGAATTGATAACCATCGTCAGTTTTTAAATAACAGATATTCTTGAATAAGTTAATAATAACCTAAGTAATGTAGGTTTGTTTTTTTAGTAGTTATGTTAAAATTAGTTTTTACTGCCAAAAATTCATATGTCCCACTTAGACCTGAGGCAAAAAAAACGAACTTTTTGTTTAAAATAATGCATTATTTATGTAAATAAGCATACAATACCCTATGTTATGGTTACTTCTTGCAATTATAATTTAATTTCTGATGATACTACAATTGTGTGATGATTTAATTAACACTGAAAACATGTCTCATTTTTCATTCACGAATGATACTTCACGTATGTTACCTCTTTTTCGGGCCATAAGTTCTGTATTCCAGACCATAATTTTATTTTTAAATGGCATCATTCGACATCTAACCTTAGACAAAAAGTGAAACAAAAATGTCAATTTGACACTTGGAGCGGAAGAAATTTGTGGTCGGGTGTAATTCTGTCTCTCCCGAATTACTGAAATTTATAACCGGATTCTAAGGTAAAATTCGTTTACATTTAGTTTTTCTTTAATGCATGTTATAGTGTGCTCATTAACGATCACAATTCAATATAATACTAAGGATTTAGAAATGTTTTCGTGGGAGTAATTTCATTTTTAGGTTATGTCTTCAATGATTTCAAATTCAAATATATTTATTGACTCACATTATTACATGTTACCTGTTAAGGCGTACAATAAAGATCAAACTAATTATTCTACAATGCTACATCATATAAATATTGAATTATAATATAATCATTAATCTAATTCATAAATTACAAAATTAAATGTCAATATTACCAAATAAAAAATAAAAATATTAGTCAATAAGTGTATAATAGTAAATTCCAATGTCAAAACAAAGGGTCTTTTAAAAAATCCTCAACGGTATATTAACACTTTTCAACCAACATATTTTGAATTCTACATTTAAAGACTGATAAGCTAAGGTCCCTCAGGGCATCAGGTAGGTGGTTATAAAGGGAAGCAGCCATTATGTGCGTTGTGTTTTCATAAAACTGTGTCTTAGCTTGGTGACAGGGCTGAACATAATATTTATTTCTATTGTTACGTGGTCGCCTGTTTATAATTATTTTAAAATCATTTAAATTAGCTTTGACATAGCTACATGCTTCATAAATATATATAGAAGGCAATGTCAATAACTTTAATTGTATAAATATAGGCTTACTTACATGAATCCGTTTGTTTCATGCCAGACATTGCTCTGATACACTTTTTTTGTAATCTAAATAAAGGTAATATGTTGGTTTTTGCAGCGTTTCCCCAGTTGAGTATGCTATATCTTAAATTAGACGCAACAAATCCGTGATATGCAGTAAGAGCTGCTTTTTGTGATGTGTTTTCACGTAGTTTTTTAAGGGCAAATGAAAATCTACTCAATTTAGCACACAGTAGGTTCATATGAGATTTCCAGTTTATATGGCGGTCTAACATCACACCCAGAAATTTTATTTCATTTACCTCTTTTATAATTTCATAATTGTGTGTTAATGTTATGTTTTTTTCTATTTGACTGTGGAAAATAGAACTGCATACATTTTGTTTTATTTATATTTATTACAAGGTTATTATTTTTAAGCCATTCTATTACATTATTTACAGATCTGTTTATCTCGCATTCATATTCATTAATATTTGTCCCTTCAATTAAAATCGTTGAGTCATCAGCAAATAAAATCATCTTCTGATCTAATATAGCAGGGAGGTCATTAATATATAAAAGAAACATCAACGGCCCCAATATGCTACCTTGAGGGACTCCATATTCTACTATTCGATAATTCGATCGCATTCCCTTCTCAATACCATCCGTATCTACGTATGTAATTTCTGTATATTGTTGTCTGTTCGTCAGATAAGATTTTATAAGTTCATAAATTGTTCCTCTAATACCATATGCATATAGTTTCGATTCACGAATGTTACCAATGTGTTACTATGTGTTACGTAACATTCGTGACGTATTGTAAAGCCAGGTGCATACTTGAGAAAACCAAGTTCTCATTCATAAACAAAACTGTACCTTTTTGAATGCAAAGGAAGTTGTCTTTAACTTTTTAACCGACTTCAAACAAAGGCAGAGGTTCTCAATCCGTCTGTATGTTTTTTTACTCCGCCAATTGTGAACCGATTTTGGTGGTTTCTTTTTTAATCAACAGAATCAATTTTTTTGAATTGGTCCCATTTTTGTTTTAGTGAAAAGCGGTTCAGTAGTTTTATAAATTTTGAGTCTGTATTTTTGTTACGCGATTACTCTACCAATTGTGAACCGATTTTGATGGTTTCTTTTTTAATCGACAGAGAATTCTTTCAGATTCGTCCCATTTTTGTTTTTATGAAAATCGGGTTAGTAGTATTCAGAAATTTTGATTTTGTATGTTTGTTACGCGATTACTCCGCCAATTGTTAACCGATTTAGATGGTTTCTTTTTTAATCGACAGAGAATTCTTTCAGATTGGTCCCATTTTTGTTTTTATGAAAATTAATTTACTGACAATTTTAGTCATAACTCGATGAAATGTATGCTGATTTCGATGATTTATTTTTGTAATGATGTTATTAACAGCGAAATCACTTAAAACGGAAATATAAATTAACGCATTAAACAGTATACCGACTTCAAAAGTTGATCACTTTTATACCTCTGATAACTCAAAACTCTAATAATGTAAACTCAGCTTTACATCGTTCACGTGTGTTACTAACTTCACTAATGTTACTTTGTGTTACCGTGTCCCTAATGTACAATTTTCCGCGGCCATACCCATATACTCTAAGTTACACCTCCTAAACAATATACCTTCCAATTTATTTGAATATTTATATGTTCTGTGGTTTATGCGTTGAGTGCGATGCTAGTAGGTATAAATAAAGTTCCCAGCCGCGTCTATCAGTAGGTACAAGAGCGCCCTCTGTCGTGCGCAGGAGAAGCATCTGTCATGACATGACGCTTGTGTATGTTACCGGAAATGTATGAAACCTAGGAATTCTTTACAATTTCTAGGAAATGTTACAATACCGAACTCATTTAGAAAATGTGTAAATTCTTTTTCAAAGATTTTTTAATAAGTACATTTACTAGGAAATGTATGTAAGTACCTACATCCTAAGCATTGTGTACCATTTAGGAATTGTATACAATGCCTAGGATGTACATACATTATCTTGTTTTTCTTTTATTTTATCGATGTTTTTCCATTGTTACCATATAACTTTTTTACAGCATCTTAAGGTAGAGGTCTCAACGAAAAAAAGCCGTGATAATTTTAAAAAAAAATTTTTGTTCGTCAACTTTTTTGATTGAAAATTGGGCCATTTTCAATTAAATTCGCAGAAAAAAAAATTGCAACTTATTTAAAACATAAAAAATGAACATTTTCACCAAATTTCATAAAAATCGGATAATCTTTGTAAAATTGTGAAAAACCGCGTTTCACCCCTAAAAACACACACTAGGGTTTGCTGTCTTTTATATGCTGATGATGCGATATTAATTGCATCTTCAGAACAAGATCTGCAAAGCCTGGTTCCACTTTAGAACAAGGAACTTTAAAAGTCTAACGGGTTTATACACAAAACACTCAATATCCATCACTCTGTCTTATGTTGACCAAGTCTAGCGGGTTTATACACAAAACACTCAATATCCATCACTTTGTCTATGTTGACCAAGTCTAGCGGGTTTATACACAAAACACTCAATATCCATCACTTTGTCTATGTTGACCAAGTCTAGCGGGTTTATACACAAAACACTCAATATCCATCACTTTGTCTATGTTGACCAAGTCTAGCTGGTTTATAAACAAAACACTCAATATCCATCACTTTGTCTATGTTGACCAAGTCTAGCTGGTTTATATACAAAACACTCAATATCCATCACTTTGTCTATGTTGACCAAGTCTAGCGGGTTTATACACAAAACACTCAATATCCATCACTTTGTCTATGTTGACCAAGTCTAGCGGGTTTATACACAAAACACTCAATATCCATCACTTTGTCTATGTTGACCAAGTCTAGCTGGTTTATATACAAAACACTCAATATCCATCACTTTGTCTATGTTGACCAAGTCTAGCGGGTTTATACACAAAACACTCAATATCCATCACTTTGTCTATGTTGACCAAGTCTAGCGGGTTTATACACAAAAAAACACTCAATAGCCATGACTCTGTCTTATGTTGACCCAAATTTAGCGGTTTATTCAATCAATTTAACGAATGATTTGAATTTTCTGAAATAAAGATATTCTATTTTGTTCTAGTGGGTGGCGGAGGAGGCGCGAGCGGCTCCGGACGGGGCGGGGCGAGCGGTCCGGGGGGGAGGCGTGTGTCTCCCCCTTCGCTGCCTCCCGCTGGCCCTGGCTCTCCCGACGTGCACCGTCACTCGGGCTCCAGCTTCGGGTCCGCCGGGTACTCTTCGTGTGAGGACCCCTTCTTGTATTGCGGGGGAGGTTCAGGGGGCGGCACGGGAGGGGGCGGCGGGTCGAGCGAGGACGCTCACTCTGACTACGGCAGCGCGGGCTCCTCGGGCGCCTCGCATAGTCCCTCGCGACACTCCTGCGGGTCACTGGACTCGGGCAGCGGGGGCAGTGCTAGCGGAACGGCGGTGGCGTCGCGCTGTCGATGCGGGGACGCGGCCGAGCGGGCCAGGCTGGCCGTCGTACGCGGGGAGCCGCCGGCCGGCGTGCTGCGTTGCTGGCTGACCGAGCTGGGTCTCTCACAGTACGCAACCGCGCTGCTGGCCGCCGGGTACGACCTGCCTACATTAGCGCGCGCGACGCCGGAAGACCTGTTGGCCGCCGGAGTCAACCGGCCCGAACACCGGCGTCGGCTGCGGACCGAGCTGGCTGCGCTGCAGCTTCCTGACACGCTCCCGGATTACATCCCGGGGTCGCTCCCGGAGTGGCTGCGCTTACTGAGACTGGAGGAGCACGCGGCGGCGCTGTTGGCAGGCGGGTGTCGGTCTGTACAGCTGGCTACGCAGCTCGCCTGGGAGGACCTGGAAGATCTGGGGATCGTGCGGCTCGGACATCAGAAGAAGATCTTGCTGGCTATAAAGCGCGTCAAGGACATCCGCGCCGGCAAGAGAGGGGCGCCCCCGCCACCGCCGCCGCAGTGCTCTCAAGAGGCGCCGGCACGGTCCGCGTGCAGCTATCGGCGCGCTCCGTCCCCGCTGCTAGTACCGATCCAGCTGACGGCGGGGCCGCGCGGTCGTTCGCTCGAAAGCCTTGAGGACCCGGCCGAGTACAGCACGTTCTCCTCCCCGCCGCCCTGTCTGTTCCCGCCGGCGACGCCCCCCTCTCCGCTCCCTCCTCAGGGCGGCACGTTGCCCCGTCCCCGCACGCGCCCAGTGGCCAAGATCGCCGCCCGACGCGCGTGTCCTCCGCCGCCCCCCGCGCGCGTTTCTGTACAAGTACACGAGCCCCCCCTCCCGCTGCCCGCGTGCCCCAGCTCAGACTCACTGTCGTCTCTGTCTCTGGACACGTTGCTACCGCCTCCGCCCCCCGCGCCACCCTCGCCTCCCGCACTCTACAAGGTATGTACTGCACTGTATCATTTATTTGTAATCAAACGTTGTTGTTGCCAATAGCATTGCCTTTAGTGATGGACCCCGAGAATAGTACTAGTAGTAATAGTAGTATCTAGGGTTCATTCATATCATACGCGTCCGAAGACCAGGAAGTGTGAACTGTTGTATGGAGGTCCATAATCCAGATCATCTTAAAGCATCTTAAGTCAAGCATTCGTGACCTGTCTTGAGCCTTAGGGGAGTTACTGCTCCGGTCCTATGGGTCGTAGCGTGATGTTATATAGCCTATAACCTTCTTCAAGAATTAGTTTATCAAATGCAAAAATATTTTTTTCAATTCGACTGGTAGTTCCAGATCTTAGCGCGTTAAGAATGCAGGTTAATGATGGTTTTTGTTGCAGTCGTGTTCCAGCACCGAGTCTGACAGTCTACCTTTTGCCAACGATAACGCTGGGACCATCCGGCAGAACAGGACGGGAGGAGGCAACGGGGGCGGGGGAGGGGCCGGAGACGTGCTCAGTGACATCGGGAACATGCTAGCCACGCTGACTGACGAGCTGGATGCCATGCTAGAGCAGGAACGGCGCCAGGGGATGCCCACGCTATGACCGGCACGGACGGAGGTAATGGCAGGACCGGCGACGTGCTCAGTGACATCGGGAACATGGTGGCCACGCTGACTGGCGAGCTGGATGCCATGCTAGAGCAGGAACGGCGCCAGGGGATGCCCACGCTATGGACCGGTACGGACGGAGGTAGTGGCAGGGCCGACAACGTGCTCAGTGGCATCGAGAACATGCTGGTCACGCTGACTGATGAGCTGGACGTCATGCTAGAGCAGGAACGGCGCCAGGGGATGCCCACGCTATGACCGGCACGGACGGAGGTAATGGCATGACCGGCGACGTGCTCAGTAACATCGGGAACATGGTGGCCACGCTGACTGGCGAGCTGGATGCCATGCTAGAGCAGGAACGGCGCCAGGGGATGCCCACGCTATGGACCGGTACGGACGGAGGTAGTGGCAGGGCCGACAACGTGCTCAGTGACATCGGGAACATGGTGGCCACGCTGACTGGCGAGCTGGATGCCATGCTAGAGCAGGAACGGCGCCAAGGGATGCCCACGCTATGGACCGGTACGGACGGAGGTAGTGGCAGGGCCGACAACGTGCTCAGTGGCATCGAGAACATGCTGGTCACGCTGACTGGCGAGCTGGATGCCATGCTAGAGCAGGAACGGCGCCAGGGATGCCCACGCTAGAGCAGGAACGGCGCCAGGGGATGCCCACGCTATGACCGGCACGGACGGAGGTAGTGGCAGGGCGACGTGCTCAGTGACATAGGGAGCTAGACGTTTGCAGGAGTAGCGTCAGGAGATGCCTAATTGCCTACGCTATAACTGGCACGGACTTATAGCCACTGTACATATATACTAGGTTTTATACGGTACTTTTATTTGTACTTTTATCATGTAACATGAACTTTTTGTACAAATATACATTTTAACAGTGACCTTTGTCTTTTACATTGACCATTATCTCCCGATCAGTTCAGTACACAATTGACTTATTTTAGTAGTACGTAGGACATTTGAGTGATTTGTTATTATACCGCTAGACTTGGGCCCACATAAGATAGAGTGATAAAGGACATTTCAGTGATTTGTTATTATACCGCTAGACTTGGGCCCACATAAGATAGAGTGATAAAGGACATTTGAGTGATTTGTTATTATACCGCTAGACTTGGGCCCACATAAGATAGAGTGATAAAGGACATTTGAGTGATTTGTTATTATACCGCTAGACTTGGGCCCACATAAGATAGAGTGATAAAGGACATTTGAGTGATTTGTTATTATACCGCTAGACTTGGGCCCACATAAGATAGAGTGATAAAGGACATTTGAGTGATTTGTTATTATACCGCTAGACTTGGGCCCACATAAGATAGAGTGATAAAGGACATTTGAGTGATTTGTTATTATACCGCTAGACTTGGGCCCACATAAGATAGAGTGATAAAGGACATTTGAGTGATTTGTTATTATACCGCTAGACTTGGGCCCACATAAGATAGAGTGATAAAGGACATTTGAGTGATTTGTTATTATACCGCTAGACTTGGGCCCACATAAGATAGAGTGATAAAGGACATTTGAGTGATTTGTTATTATACCGCTAGACTTGGATCCACATAAGATAGAGTGATAAAGGACATTGAGTGATTTGTTATTATACCGCTAGACTTGGGCCCACATAAGATAGAGTGATAAAGGACATTGAGTGATTTGTTATTCTACCGCTAGACTTGGGTCCACATAAGATAGAGTGATAAAGGACATTGAGTGATTTGCTATTCTACCGCTAGACTTGGGTCCACATAAGATAGAGTGATAAAGGACATTGAGTGATTTGTTATTATACCGATAGACTTGGGTCCACATAAGATAGAGCAATAAAGGACATTGAGTGATTTGTTATTATACCGCTAGACTTGGGCCCACATAAGATAGAGTGATAAAGGACATTTGAGTGATTTGTTATTATACCGCTAGACTTGGGCCCACATAAGATAGAGTGATAAAGGACATTTGAGTGATTTGTTATTATACCGCTAGACTTGGGCCCACATAAGATAGAGTGATAAAGGACATTTGAGTGATTTGTTATTATACCGCTAGACTTGGGCCCACATAAGATAGAGTGATAAAGGACATTTGAGTGATTTGTTATTATACCGCTAGACTTGGGTCCACATAAGATAGAGCAATAAAGGACATTGAGTGATTTGTTATTATACCGCTAGACTTGGGTCCACATAAGATAGAGTGATAAAGGACATTGAGTGATTTGTTATTATACCGATAGACTTGGGTCCACATAAGACAGAGTGATAAAGGACATTGAGTGATTTGTTATTATACCGATAGACTTGGGTCCACATAAGATAGAGTGATAAAGGACATTTGAGTGATTTGTTATTATACCGCTAGACTTGGGCCCACATAAGATAGAGTGATAAAGGACATTTGAGTGATTTGTTATTATACCGCTAGACTTGGGCCCACATAAGATAGAGTGATAAAGGACATTTGAGTGATTTGTTATTATACCGCTAGACTTGGGCCCACATAAGATAGAGTGATAAAGGACATTTGAGTGATTTGTTATTATACCGCTAGACTTGGGCCCACATAAGATAGAGTGATAAAGGACATTTGAGTGATTTGTTATTATACCGCTAGACTTGGGTCCACATAAGATAGAGTGATAAAGGACATTGAGTGATTTGTTATTATACCGATAGACTTGGGTCCACATAAGACAGAGTGATAAAGGACATTGAGTGATTTGCTATTCTACCGCTAGACTTGGGTCCACATAAGATAGAGTGATAAAGGACATTGAGTGATTTGTTATTATACCGATAGACTTGGGTCCACATAAGACAGAGTGATAAAGGACATTGAGTGATTTGCTATTCTACCGCTAGACTTGGGTCCACATAAGATAGAGTGATAAAGGACATTGAGTGATTTGTTATTATACCGATAGACTTGGGTCCACATAAGATAGAGCAATAAAGGACATTGAGTGATTTGTTATTATACCGCTAGACTTGGGCCCACATAAGATAGAGTGATAAAGGACATTTGAGTGATTTGTTATTATACCGCTAGACTTGGGCCCACATAAGATAGAGTGATAAAGGACATTTGAGTGATTTGTTATTATACCGCTAGACTTGGGCCCACATAAGATAGAGTGATAAAGGACATTTGAGTGATTTGTTATTATACCGCTAGACTTGGGCCCACATAAGATAGAGTGATAAAGGACATTTGAGTGATTTGTTATTATACCGCTAGACTTGGGCCCACATAAGATAGAGTGATAAAGGACATTTGAGTGATTTGTTATTATACCGCTAGACTTGGGCCCACATAAGATAGAGTGATAAAGGACATTTGAGTGATTTGTTATTATACCGCTAGACTTGGGTCCACATAAGATAGAGTGATAAAGGACATTGAGTGATTTGTTATTATACCGATAGACTTGGGTCCACATAAGACAGAGTGATAAAGGACATTGAGTGATTTGCTATTCTACCGCTAGACTTGGGTCCACATAAGATAGAGTGATAAAGGACATTGAGTGATTTGTTATTATACCGATAGACTTGGGTCCACATAAGACAGAGTGATAAAGGACATTGAGTGATTTGCTATTCTACCGCTAGACTTGGGTCCACATAAGATAGAGTGATAAAGGACATTGAGTGATTTGTTATTATACCGATAGACTTGGGTCCACATAAGATAGAGCAATAAAGGACATTGAGTGATTTGTTATTATACCGCTAGACTTGGGCCCACATAAGATAGAGTGATAAAGGACATTTGAGTGATTTGTTATTATACCGCTAGACTTGGGCCCACATAAGATAGAGTGATAAAGGACATTTGAGTGATTTGTTATTATACCGCTAGACTTGGGCCCACATAAGATAGAGTGATAAAGGACATTTGAGTGATTTGTTATTATACCGCTAGACTTGGGCCCACATAAGATAGAGTGATAAAGGACATTTGAGTGATTTGTTATTATACCGCTAGACTTGGGCCCACATAAGATAGAGTGATAAAGGACATTTGAGTGATTTGTTATTATACCGCTAGACTTGGGTCCACATAAGATAGAGTGATAAAGGACATTGAGTGATTTGTTATTATACCGATAGACTTGGGTCCACATAAGACAGAGTGATAAAGGACATTGAGTGATTTGCTATTCTACCGCTAGACTTGGGTCCACATAAGATAGAGTGATAAAGGACATTGAGTGATTTGTTATTATACCGATAGACTTGGGTCCACATAAGACAGAGTGATAAAGGACATTGAGTGATTTGCTATTCTACCGCTAGACTTGGGTCCACATAAGATAGAGTGATAAAGGACATTGAGTGATTTGTTATTATACCGATAGACTTGGGTCCACATAAGATAGAGCAATAAAGGACATTGAGTGATTTGTTATTATACCGCTAGACTTGGGCCCACATAAGATAGAGTGATAAAGGACATTTGAGTGATTTGTTATTATACCGCTAGACTTGGGCCCACATAAGATAGAGTGATAAAGGACATTTGAGTGATTTGTTATTATACCGCTAGACTTGGGTCCACATAAGATAGAGTGATAAAGGACATTGAGTGATTTGTTATTATACCGATAGACTTGGGTCCACATAAGACAGAGTGATAAAGGACATTGAGTGATTTGCTATTCTACCGCTAGACTTGGGTCCACATAAGATAGAGTGATAAAGGACATTGAGTGATTTGTTATTATACCGATAGACTTGGGTCCACATAAGATAGAGCAATAAAGGACATTGAGTGATTTGTTATTATACCGCTAGACTTGGGCCCACATAAGATAGAGTGATAAAGGACATTTGAGTGATTTGTTATTATACCGCTAGACTTGGGCCCACATAAGATAGAGTGATAAAGGACATTTGAGTGATTTGTTATTATACCGCTAGACTTGGGCCCACATAAGATAGAGTGATAAAGGACATTGAGTGATTTGTTATTATACCGATAGACTTGGGTCCACATAAGATAGAGTGATAAAGGACATTTGAGTGATTTGTTATTATACCGCTAGACTTGGGCCCACATAAGATAGAGTGATAAAGGACATTTGAGTGATTTGTTATTATACCGCTAGACTTGGGCCCACATAAGATAGAGTGATAAAGGACATTTGAGTGATTTGTTATTATACCGCTAGACTTGGGCCCACATAAGATAGAGTGATAAAGGACATTTGAGTGATTTGTTATTATACCGCTAGACTTGGGCCCACATAAGATAGAGTGATAAAGGACATTTGAGTGATTTGTTATTATACCGCTAGACTTGGGTCCACATAAGATAGAGTGATAAAGGACATTGAGTGATTTGTTATTATACCGATAGACTTGGGTCCACATAAGACAGAGTGATAAAGGACATTGAGTGATTTGTTATTATACCGCTAGACTTGGGTCCACATAAGATAGAGTGATAAAGGACATTGAGTGATTTGTTATTATACCGATAGACTTGGGTCCACATAAGATAGAGCAATAAAGGACATTGAGTGATTTGTTATTCTACCGCTAGACTTGGGTCCACATAAGATAGAGTGATAAAGGACATTGCTGGGAAAACGGACAATGACACAATTAGTATTGTTTTAGCGTCGAAATAAAAGTATACACGACCGCTCGACAGTACCTACTATACCTACTCGACAGTCGACACACATTCGTACTAAGTACAGGTACCGGGACGGTTCTTGAGCGCTCGACGAAAAAGTGGGGAAATGTTTGCGCATATGTATTTCGAGTTCAATATAACTTGTATATTTATTATAATTGATTTATTGGTGTTTGTTTTTACGATTGCTTTTTACTGCTGGTAAAATTAAAATGAATAGGTACCTCATCCACCGCTCAAGAACCGTCCCGGTACCTATAGTCTCATCTCACGGCTCACCTCAGCTTCCGTACTAAACGTCGTACAATATGTAACAGACAACAATGGTGACGTAGTGTGGTGTGGGCAGATCGATGGTGCGGGGCGGGCGCGGGGGCGCGGGGGCGCGGGAGTGTGAGGGGGGTTGTACCGCGCAGGGCGGGCGGCTCGCTGTGGACGGACAGTAACAGTGCTGACTGGTGACTGGTGACACATCAGACACAACACAGATGGAAGAGGGAGCATACGGCGCGGGCAAGGCGGGCGCGCCCTTCGACCCGCAAGTCTTCGTGCAGAAACCTACGGTCATAGTGCGAGCTGTGTGCTGGGTATGTTATGTATTAGGTATACTTATTGACGCAACACACACACTTTATACACACACAGCTGCAGTGATATTATGTACCTACCTATAGTACCTACTAAACTGAACAGATTTATCAATACGTAATAGACGTAGTTCCTAGCCCTTGTGCCCCTACCACCTAAAATAGTAGTAAGTACATAATAATAATAGTATGAATAGTAAAGTAACGAACACCAAAAATAATAAGTTTACCAATTTAGCAAACGCCCGTTCGTAGGTAGATAGTAGATAGTAGATGCCAATTTTATTAAATATTTATTCACGGGATGACGGGATGCTCTCATCGTTCGTGAAACCCGTCGCGAAGTGGACGTAGACGGTAGAAGCTGCTGCTGCAATAACTTTGTGTCCAAAACAAGAAAGTTATTAGGATGAATAGAGGATGAAAGATTGACTAAAAAGGTTTATATGGCTGAAGCGAATAGCAATGCTGGCAGAGGACGACCTAGGTGTACTTTTATTGAACATATAAAAAATGTATTGATCGATTTAAATATTAAAAGTACACACAATCGCCGAGCATTATTGTATGAAAGGTAACATTTTGACGCCACCTGACAATCAAGAGGCGCCAAAGCTGCCGTCATTAGGTTTACTTACTTTGTGTACCTATACCTACTGTATACTTATGCCTTTATTCATAAACGTTTATTAGCAACGTTTTTGTTAAAATGCGTTTTGTTTCTTTCTATTATTAGTAAAGACAGGTTTGTTAGAGAGTGACAAAACATATTTTAACAAAAACGTTGCTAATAAACGTTTATGAATAAAGGCCTTAGTGTATACCTCAGTGTATACCTACCCACTATCATATTAAATGTTTCATATTATTAACTGGACTGAAAACAATTGATACCCACAATTATTCCGCAAATAAAGTTACATGCAGTCATTATGGAGTGGTGAATATTGAGACTCTACACTCTTATTAATAAACTCGAATTAGCGACGTATTAACTTAAATGTTTTTCATCACCCTCTAACAAATCTGCAATTCATTATGATAGACGGAGACGAAATACAGTTTAGTTAATACGTCGCTAATTCGAGTTTATTAATAAGAGTGTAAAAGTTGATTTTACATAACATAATGTCATATTATTATTATATTTTGATGGGATTTCATTTATTTGCAAAATATTACAAAAGTAAGGCCTCCGTTCCTTACTTTCAGGAAATCCCCGGGAAAATGTAATTTTTGATAAGTACCTACCTAGATATACAAGTTTTGTACCAGGGCGGGTCGCTACAGTTACTATAGTATTGAATATGGTAAAGTTTGTTCTTGTACATATATCGTGTATCTTGCAGCTGTTCAGCGTGATCGTGATGGGGTGCATCTCTAACGGGGGTTGGCGGCGGACAGCGGACGGTCGGGACGAGTGTGTGTTGAACGGTGAGAGGGGGGCCTGTGTAGTGGGCAGTGTGGCGGGGGCGCTCGGGTGTGGAGCGGCGCTCGTCTTGTTGGCCGGGGAGGCGCTCATGGGGAGACTCTCCTCGGTGGGCACGCGACGTCGTGTGGTGGGGGGCGAGCTGGGAGCCGCTGCGGTGTTGTGCTTCATACACGCCGTCACCTTCTGTTGGCTCACGGCCGCCTGGGGCCGCACGGAGCGTCCGCCGCCCGGGGCCGCCAACAATGTGCAGAGCGCCATCGCCTTCTGCTTCTTCTCCATCTTCGCTTGGGTAAGTGTGAACCTATCTTCTGAACTCTAGGATGTTCCTGGACAATATCCCTAATGTGTTACGTATTTGCTGACAACTATTATTTTTGCCTCGCTTTAGTTTTCGTACAGCATCAATATTATTGTCGGTTAACTATCAACTAACTAACAACCGGCCTTCACGAAAATAGTCATGGGCATGTATGGACGTCAGAACTCAGTGTGCGTAGGTGCCTACAAGATACACACTAAGCCAGGCCAAGAAGCTAAGAAATGGGGCTTCTTCACGAAAATAGTCATGGGCATGTATGGACGTCAGAACTCAGTGTGCGTAGGTGCCTACAAGATACACACTAAGCCAGGCCAAGAAGCTAAGAAATGGGGCTTCTTCACGAAAATAGTCATGGGCATGTATGGACGTCAGAACTCAGTGTGCGTAGGTGCCTACAAGATACACACTAAGCCAGGCCAAGAAGCTAAGAAATGGGGCTTCTTCACGAAAATAGTCATGGGCATGTATGGACGTCAGAACTCAGTGTGCGTAGGTGCCTACAAGATACACACTAAGCCAGGCCAAGAAGCTAAGAAATGGGGCTTCTTCACGAAAATAGTCATGGGCATGTATGGACGTCAGAACTCAGTGTGCGTAGGTGCCTACAAGATACACACTAAGCCAGGCCAAGAAGCTAAGAAATGGGGCTTCTTCACGAAAATAGTCATGGGCATGTATGGACGTCAGAACTCAGTGTGCGTAGGTGCCTACAAGATACACACTAAGCCAGGCCAAGAAGCTAAGAAATGGGGCTTCTTCACGAAATGATTTTAAAAGTCTCGGGTGACTTACTTTCTGATTTAGACCACCACCAAAGTCGTAAAAAATATAGAATTAAAGTTTCGTGGAGCTTGCTATAGGTAGATTAAAACAAGTCATTTGAAATTTCGCAAAAAAAAATACACCTTCACACTGAACTTTCATAAGATCGTAATAAAATATGAATAACTTTTAAAATATTATGTAAGTGGGCAGTTCTGGAAAGTTTCAGTGCGACCTATGTGTACATAATAATGTTCCTATAGCTACCGGATGCTTGTACTAGACCTAGGCTCTCTCATCATTGTGATGTGCTCTGTGCAGGGTGCGTGCGCGTTCTTCGCGTTCCAGAAATACCGCGCGGGAGCCGGAGCTACGTTCGCGAGCTCCTTCTCCGCGGAGGGAGCCCCGGGGTCCGCGGGGTATCCCGGCACTGACGCGCAGTCTGCCTACAGCCCGCCACCCTTCCAGCGGGCCGACGACGGTGAGTCTAATTACTGTAAAATGTAGGTACATGTAGTCTCTGCGAAGGGAGCTTGCAGGTCACGCTGGGTAGCTACCCTGGACCTGTCTTCCAGCTAGAGGTAGTCTAGGTCGTAACTGTAAGTAACCGCGCCCATCTGTTACTGTTACAGGAGCGCAGCCCGAGTACGTACCTACATACTGAGTGGGAGCCGGGAGCCGGGAGCCAGGACATAGCTAGTACTACACCACACACTAATATATAATATACAGAGTACCACCACAACGCCCACAACGCCCACAAACAGTGTCCTCAACTGGTCTCAGCAGTAATAAGTCTGTCTGGGAAGGAAGTCTGTCTAGACTAGACTCTAGGCAGCTTCCTGCATAGTTATACATACCTATATTTAGGTAGGTACATAGATCACTTGATAAAGAAGTATTAGAATATATAATTATAACTATTTAGGATAGATGTCATACAGTACGAGTCTTTATGGTTCCGTACCCAAAGGTTGCCAACGGAAACGGAAACCCTATTACTAAGGCTCCACTGTCCGTCCGTCCGTCCGTCCGTCTGTCCGTCTGTCCGTCTGTCACAGGGCTGTATCTTTTGAACCGTGGCCGCTACAACAACAAATAAATGTAGCGACATATCGCGTCGATAGATGTCGCATCGCTATAATACTGTCTCACGACTCCTGTATCGCGTTACTTTACTCACAGTCGTTGGATTGTTGTGTATAGCCATTTGTATAAATTAAAACCAGCCAAGTACGAGACGGCTTCCGTACCACCGTACAATATTAGTAGAAATATGAGCGCGACTCCGACTCACACTTGGTCGGGAGTATGCATAGTTATACTAGGTAGTTAGACGTTTGTATGTATTGCCATAAAGATCGAGCATAAACACGTTTCTTGTACTTATTGTATTGTATTTTTGTTATTTATTGTTATAGCGACCACTCTGTGAAAATTTCAAGTGTCTACCTATTACGGTTCAAAATGTACAGCCCTCATCAGCCATATGACGGACGGACGGACAGACAGCGGAGCCTTAGTAATAAAACCTAAAAACCGGCCAAATGTGAGTCGGGCTCGTATTTACTAAACTGTTTATGTTAAATATTGTACGATGGTGTCGATGGTACGGAGCCCGTCGTGTGCGACTCCGACTCGCACTTGGCCGGTTTTTGTTATTAACGTGTTGCAATCAATTTAAAAATTTCAATGAAAACTGAGACGTAAGTACCTATAAGGAATAATGACAAAATTTAATCTTTAGATTTGATTTAAGCCAAATTCATTGAAAAGTAGGGAGTAAAGTTTAAAGCTTTTACAGGATTATCGTAAACCTTTTGGTAACGAAGTCATTAGGAAGTCCGGCTGAAGCTGCATCCAAGTTTAAACTTACTGCCCTAAATATCTAGGTACCTAATATATATGTATACAATCACTTTTGATAAACCGCACTTAGAGGCTTCATCGGCTAAACGAGGGAGGGGAGACTTGGTCATCTGCTGGGTGCTGGGTACCCTGAGAGCTGAGAATGTAACAGGGAGCAAATATCCTCAAATATATTAATACTGCATCTACACTGACTTACCCCACATTGCAAATTGAAACGCAAAGTTTTTAAAAACTCGTCTAATGTATTGTTTGATTGCAAAGAGATTAAATGTCTTTGTTTGATTGCAACAACTTTATAATGAGAGTTAGTTTAGTAGCTATTAGTATCTTGAACTTTTATATGTTCCTATAATATTTAGATTGACTAGACCTTGATCATTAGTCTAAACGCCTGTTTACTGTTCACTGTCACTTTGTCAATATTATAACAATGTACCTGAAGTTTGTTAGTGTAGGTAAATAGCTCTATACATAGATACAGTTAGCTTAGTTTGTTATGTGCCGTAATGTGCTGTGTGGTACACAGTACGCATTGTTGTGAAGTTCGCTACGTAGATACTATAGAGTTAAGTGTTCAATGATATTCAATACATTTTGTGATCACATACTGTGTTGTTATGTTTAAATATACCTACCTACCTACCTACTGCTACCACTGTTGTACCTATATTCTGTGCGACTACCTCCAAGATCGAGTCAAACTCGCGTAGAGAGGGTTTGTAGCTCAGTTTGTAGGTCCGTTTTCGTTTAGGTTCTCCTGTACCTAAACTATGAGCGAAGCCCTTCTTTCCTATTTTTTTTAAATTTTAGACTCAGTAGTTTCAGATATAGGGGAGGGGGGGGGCACTCAAATTTCTATTTACTTGAAAAAAAAACTATTTTAAATTAATTATAAAAATTCGATTTCAAATAAGGTTCCATTTTTTCATCGGATGTACTCTAAAAACTATAATAAATAAATATTTAAAAAAAATACCACCTATGCTTAATAAACAGCCGGTGGCTAGGTCACATGTCGTCTTCTCTATAAAAAAATCCGGTCAAACTAAAAGGTAAAAAAAATTGACTTCCGAAAAATTCGCATAGAGTTGAAAATTGGTAGAATTTGAAATAGTCCCCATTGACCGCACTTGTGTTAAAAAATGTTCAAGGTTTAAGTTAACAACAAGTTTTTGCATGTTATAGGTATATAGGTACCTACCCAGGTAGGTATCTCCGAAGTTGCGTTTTCGAAAAATAACATTTATACGTGGGGCATGGCAAAAGAAGTTAAATTTCATCCAACTACGCAGTATTTTCCTCATTACTTTTGACAACTTGACAATATAGCGATCTTTACTGCACATAATGCAGTAATGTTGTATGAAAATCCATAACATCCCGCTTAGGTTCTTTTTCTGTAGTATATAGGGACACTTTTTAAGGTAGACAGACGTAATTATAAGATTTATGTGGCGGGCATGTTGCATTATTGAATTTTGCCTTCAATAAAAAAAATTGTCGACGCGAATGACGTTTTGGCGGATTTTGTTTGTCCGGAAAAAATATTTTTAAAATAGGTAATTATAATTAAAGAAAATTTTGATTAGTTAATTTTTTTGTTGTAGTTGTGTAGTTGAAAGAAAAGCAGATTACAAACCTCTCTGAGAGTGACTTATTGTTGCACTCGTGTTTTTAGATGGTTAACCCTCGGTGCGACAATAAGTCACTTTCTGCTCGGGTCAGTAATCTACTACTTACTATACTTACTCTTTACTCATTTGTTTGCCATTATGAAGACTGATTATTTATGATACATTTGAAAATAGTACACAAATAATTTTATCAGGAAAAGTTTTATTTTCGGGAGGGGTTGGCGGGAGTTTGCCGTGATCTTCGCGCTATGATTTATTATGACTATAAAAAAGGTTTAAATCCACAAGAATATTTTGTTTACCTACTACTTTAGGTGAGTCTGCGTGTCCACGAGCAACTGTATTTAATCTTACTCGTAGTATTTAATTGGTTTGCTGAATTTAAAAGAGGACGGGGAAGTTTTAAAGCTGAAGCGAAAAGGTCGGCCGCAACCAGCCGCAAACGTTCGATTTCGATCAGTCGAAAAACTTACGTTAGGTACTTACGTGAAAACCGACGAATTACCTGTAGAGCTTGAACGAGAATTGGGGATTGGATCAGCACTCAGCAGCAATGCAAACCATCATTCACGACAATCACGACTGTCTTTCTCTCCGCAAGCGTTGTTCGAGATGGGTGCCGCACAAACCATGCACAAACTTACCGATGAGCACTGAGCAAATAGAACGTAGAGTGGATTGTTGCCTATTTATGAGAGATAAATTCGACATAATATTGACAGGTGACGAAATATGACTGTATAGCTATGATCCTGAAACAAAGCGATAGTCGACTGCATCTATACTCAATCTACGACTGCATGGTGCTTTCAAGATGAACCTCGTAGGTGAACCAACTCCATCCAACGAAATGTCGGCGCCACAGTCGGCGCGCACGAAGCACACAGATACAAAAGGTCGCCTCATTTTTCTGCAAAACGGCTCATATTGAATGGCATGTAGAAACATTATGTGCAATGTGCACCAACCAGCTTGGTGTGACAACAAGTGACAAGCTACCGAAGTCAGAGATCCTCCCTCGGTCAGCCGCTTGTGATTTTTACCTGTTCCCAAAAATCAAAGAAAAAATAAAAGGAAAGAAGTTCGAACGCAAAGAAGATGCACTGGCTGCTTATAATTTTGTGATTTCTGAAGTGTAGTGTAGGTATAAAGAAGAGTGATATCCATGCTTATCTTAGTACAATTGCCAATCAATAAATAACAAAAATAAAATAAAAATAACTCTGCACTAAAAACATGTCAACATAACATGGAGATGAGCATGTAAACATCAAACTAGAAAGAGATGAAGAGGGAGACAGGTGAGGAGATGGGAGGATGACCAGCGGGCCTATTCAAAATAATGGAGGAGGCCTATGTCTTGGGACAACCAGTTTCGGTAAAGGTCGAGATTATCTAATCCTGAGCTTTTCGTGTTTTGAGGACTTTATTAAATTGCTGCACTGTTTTATTACTTACTATAGGTACTTTAACCACTTTTCGCCGGTGTTTACTAGTTTATAAGAAAATTGACATTGAAAAACTTAACCTCAAAATCTAAAATTGAGATTTTCGTGTTTTAAAATAAAATATAAGGTTTCCAGCGCTTCGGCGGCCGCTCCCCCGGCCCCGCTCGCTCGCCTTGCGCCTTGTAAAAGCACCATCCGAACCACGCTCGTCGCTGCGCTCCTCGCTAACCTATTTTGTGGAGTAAAAAAATTTCGATCGTGTCTGAAGACTTTTCACCAACCTGCAAAAACTTATACCTTACCGAGACTTGAAAATAGTTAAAGTATGCAATAACGCAGTGCAGTAATTGAATAAAGTCGAAAAAACACGAAAATCTCAGGATTAGATAATCTGGACCTTTACCCCAGTTTCTGATGTTTACTATTCTTCATAAGTAGGGACAACAAGGTGGAGAATAATAAAGCCTATTTTTATTTATTTATTTTTATTAAACATGAACCATGATGTCTAGGTGCTGAGCATTAACAGTATAATAATGTGAATCAAGTCAGGAAAAAAGTTAGCCCCAGTGAGTTTTCATGGTGTATGCTGTCTAATCCATCAGATAATGATGATGCAGGAAAGAATTGTGTAATATAATGATCTACAAAAAAGTCTGTGGTGGCATACTTTTTATTTTATTTATTTAAGATCACAGAACAATCTATATCTAATAGATAAGTTACATTCAATGAGCATTCAATCAGTACCTGTGCAAAGCCGGGGTCAGGGTTAGTTTATAATAGAAAATAAACTTATCAAATAAAATACACATTACTATAAATTAAATTTATTATTAACAATTAAATAATATATATACTATACATGGTGGGGTTGGTGTGCCTTGCCGGGTCGCAGGACTGGTCGAGGTCGTGGGGCCCAACGTAGTTTCTCCGGGAGCAGAGGGTAGCGGGGCTTCCTGAAGTGAGGGCCGGCCAGCTGCTCCGCCACTGCCTTGGGAGTGACACACACCACGTGGTGACCCCTCCAGTACTTCAGCATGTTCATGGCCTGCAGTGTGGCAAGCACGTCTGCCTGCGCCACACCCGTGTTGCGACTCAGCTCGCGCAGCGCGGGCGGACGAGGTGCGGCCAGCTCGCGGAGCAGCACGCCCGCCCAGTAGCTGCGGTAGCTGAGCCGGCCCAGGTCCGACAGGGGCTTCTCGGGCCCGCCCGGCACGCGCTCCCGCCGCGACAGCTCGTAGCTGAGCGCTATGAGCAACCGACCGTAACCGCGTCGCTGGTGGGGCGGCAGAGTGAGGATGCACGCCACGTTGTTCCCCTCGATAGAGCACTTCTCCTTACTGAAGTACCCCACCAGCTGGGCCCCCTCGTGGTCCACCTCGCACAGTACGTAGAATAGGAACTGCTCTATGTCGAAGTACAGCGTCTTGTGGTCCAGGAACAGCTTGGCCAGTAGACATAGGTTCTGGCAGTACAGCTTGTGGGAGCGCGCGTCCACCTCCCAGACGGCCAGCGTGCCCGCGCGGTATATTTCGCGGCCGGGCGGCGTGCGACGCTGGCAGCTCGCGGCGTGGCGGCGCAGCGCTGCCGGCCGG
>CAWUQD010000019.1:0-30442 GCA_963924495.1 Nemapogon koenigi
GAGAGTAGTATATTCCTTGCGTAATGGCGTGAGAAGGTGTGGGACTTGTAAACAAATTATTTCAATTTGTTAATTAAAAATTACTTGTCACATTTTAGTGAAATTATTACTAAGGGGCCATCCATAAATTACGTCACACGAATTTCATGATTTTGGACCCCCCCCCCCGTTCTTGTCAAGCAACTTTAAAGTCTTTTATATGAGTTTGCAAAAAAAAATTAGTAGAAAAGGAGAATCACAAAATTTCACTAAAATGTGAATAGTATTTTTTTATTAACAAATTGAAATCATTTAGTTATTAGATCGAAAAGAACAGATGGATGGCGGCGCATGCGCAATGCAACATTTTCGAAATAAATATTCACATATTTATGGCAGTCGTTCACTTATGAACATTTATGCCAGTGAAGTGAACGATTGCCATAAAAAAAACATCCAGCCACGCATAGAGACCTACGACTAAGGAAAAAGATAGAGACCGATTCGTACCTAGTCTGCTCTGTGCTAGTCACAGGCAGGCTGGCGAAAAACTGTTAGGTATATGGCGTTTGGGTACAATGTTTGTACAACATAACAGGAGAAACAACAGGACACCAACATAACATATAAAAGTTGGCTTACCTGCACTACCACCCTACCACTAACGTTGGATATTATTCATACAAAAATACTAAAATCGCGAAAAAAAATGGGGGAAGGGGCGTGGCACGAGTACGCGCCTTTTTTAACGACTTCAAAAAAAAGACGTTACTCAATTCGACCGTATATATATATATTTTTTTTTATGTGTGTTCGCGGATAACTTCGTCGTTTATGAACCGATTTTGATGATTTCTTTTTTATGTCATAAAAATTGGTTCATTAGTTTTTCAGTAATTTTGAAAAAACTGACTTTTAAGTCAATTATCAGTGTCTCGATGAAATATGTACCGATTTTGACGACTTATTTTTTTAAGGATATAATAATTTCTCGACATTATCTCACAGACATATAACGAAAATCGGTTCAGTAGTTTTTCAGAAATTCAGTAATTTGTCTCTGTTTACGGCTGAAAATTATGTATCAGAGAACAGCCTTAGCAACGGTTGCTATTGACACGAAGTTGTAAATTTTTGTATCGACGGTGGTCTAACGGCTAAAGGTATGGTATGGTCCAGCTCAGGATGCAAATGGTTCAAATCCCATCCATATATTTTTTTTTATTTGCTTTATTATTTGTCTCTCAGGGCAGCAAAATCACTTAAAAGGGAAATGTAAATTAACTTTTAAAAAAAGTGTACCGCCTTCAAAATTTGCACTGAAAAATAAGAAATATTTCGTCATAGAATTTGAAGACGGTTGGTGCCAAATTAAAAACAACTTACTTCCCAAATTCACTAATCTAGACAATTCATTAGGAACCTATGATCATCAGTACAAACATATATAATATTGAACAGATATTTATCTTCTTAGATGTTTACTTAATTTTGTATCCTAATTTGGCACCAACCGTCTTCAAATTCTACGACGAAATATTTATTATTTCTTACTTTTCAGTGCAAATTTTGAAGGCGGTACACTTTTTTTAAAAGTTAATTTATTACTTTGCTTTTACGATCCATGTTAGTTTTTATACTACCACGATATAAACAAAAGGACATTCCGGTAGACTACAGGAAATATTTTTTACCCGTGGTACACCCAGGTGGACTACGCGGGTGTACCACGTGCAATGAACGAAAAAACTAGCTGTCCGCCCCCGGCTTCGCCCGTGAATATTTTCGAACAAAAAAAACTGCACTACCCCTATCCTGTTTCCCACGACTTCGTACGTGTCTATTTCAGAATGTTGGCAAACATACACTTCATACATAGCTTTTGTCATGTTCACCTCTGCCACCCCGTTCCAGTCGTCATGCCGTGATGGTATATAGCCTATGTTACTCAGGGATAATGTAGCATTCTAATGGTGAAAGAATGATCAAAATCCGTCCAGTAGTTTTTGAGTTTATTCGTAACAAACATACAAACAAATCTTTCCTCTTTATAATATTAGTATAGATGAACTCTCGCGAGACCTGTGCTATGCAACAGTTGTTTTTTATGCACGTTAATTGTACAAATTATTATAAATACTTCAGTCTCTATATGTCTTATTATTTACTAGTACAAGATACATTCCACTGTGCTGTTCTAATGTATTGTAGGATCTTGCAATGCTAAGTACGCCCCAAGAGGCCTTGATGGAAGCTTGTAGTTTTGATGAGGGATTAAGGTATGGTACAGAAACGAGAATTTAGCTTAAATATTTATTGTTGTAGTGGCACTTAACTCACTTCACTTCCTTCACCTGCAGTCCTGTAACAATATGATCTCATTACATACATGTTGACATTAGACATCATTTACTTCCAATTTGAAACATTGTTCACGGAAAAGCAACAAATAATTAAATATTTAGTTTCGCCGGTTGGTGCCAAGTTAGGTATGATTGTAAATTAATTGTCTAGGTAGATTAGTGAAATTTATAGCTAGGGGTAGTTTCTAAGTTGGCACAAACACTAACCATCTTCAAATTGTGAAATTTATAGCTAGGGGTAGTTCCTGATTTGGTACAAACACTAACCATCTTCAAATTCAACAGTGAAACAAACTATTTAATTATTTCTTACTTTTCAATGAACAATGTTAGAAGGCGGTATACTTTTTAAAAAAGTTAATTTATTTTTCCCTTTTAAGAACATATAATACAATATCATTACAAAAATAAATCATTGGGAATCAATTTCATGGAGTGACTAAAATTACCTATAGTTTTTTCAAAGTTTCTGAAAAACTACTGAATCAATTTTCACCATATCTGTGCACTTTGGCGTTATCAGGCCGATCAGGTGTTTGTCAAAGCTTTGCCAGATTGTTTGGTACTGTTTATGGTACAATGGCTGAATATATAATTTAAATCATGTGGATATTGAGATGTTAAATTTTGCTGTCTACAATATTGTCACTAGTTTCGCGCTTAAATGTACTGAACGGAGTTATAGGCGAAAATGTAGGTGGAGGGAGCAAGGTGGCGGGGTGCCGAAAACTTTACTACCCCAATGTTGTACAGGACCTTTTGTAGAGTAAAGTATAACAAAATGTAGGTGGAGGGAGCAAGGTGGCGGGGTGCCGAAAACTTTACTACCCCAATGTTGTACAGGACCTTTTGTAGAGTAAAGTATAACAAAATGTAGGTGGAGGGAGCAAGGTGGCGGGGTGCCGAAAACTTTACTACCCCAATGTTGTACAGGACCTTTTGTAGAGTAAAGTATAACAAAATGTAGGTGGAGGGAGCAAGGTGGCGGGGTGCCGAAAACTTTACTACCCCAATGTTGTACAGGACCTTTTGTAGAGTATAAAGTATAACAAAATGTAGGTGGAGGGAGCAAGGTGGCGGGGTGCCGAAAACTTTACTACCCCAATGTTGTACAGGACCTTTTGTAGAGTAAAGTATAACAAAATGTAGGTGGAGGGAGCAAGGTGGCGGGGTGCCGAAAACTTTACTACCCCAATGTTGTAAAGGACCTTTTGTAGAGTAAAGTATAACAAAATGTAGGTGGAGGGAGCAAGGTGGCGGGGTGCCGAAAACTTTACTACCCCAATGTTGTACAGGACCTTTTGTAGAGTAAAGTATAACAAAATGTAGGTGGAGGGAGCAAGGTGGCGGGGTGCCGAAAACTTTACTACCCCAATGTTGTACAGGACCTTTTGTAGAGTAAAGTATAACAAAATGTAGGTGGAGGGAGCAAGGTGGCGGGGTGCCGAAAACTTTACTACCCCAATGTTGTACAGGACCTTTTGTAGAGTAAAGTATAACAAAATGTAGGTGGAGGGAGCAAGGTGGCGGGGTGCTGAAAACTTTACTACCCCAATGTTGTACAGGACCTTTTGTAGAGTAAAGTATAACAAAATGTAGGTGGAGGGAGCAAGGTGGCGGGGTGCTGAAAACTTTACTACCCCAATGTTGTACAGGACCTTTTGTAGAGTAAAGTATAACAAAATGTAGGTGGAGGGAGCAAGGTGGCGGGGTGCTGAAAACTTTACTACCCCAATGTTGTACAGGACCTTTTGTAGAGTAAAGTATAACAAAATGTAGGTGGAGGGAGCAAGGTGGCGGGGTGCCGAAAACTTTACTACCCCAATGTTGTACAGGATCTTTTGTAGAGTAAAGTATAACAAAATGTAGGTGGAGGGAGCAAGGTGGCGGGGTGCCGAAAACTTTACTACCCCAATGTTGTACAGGACCTTTTGTAGAGTAAAGTATAACAAAATGTAGGTGGAGGGAGCAAGGTGGCGGGGTGCTGAAAACTTTACTACCCCAATGTTGTACAGGACCTTTTGTAGAGTAAAGTATAACAAAATGTAGGTGGAGGGAGCAAGGTGGCGGGGTGCTGAAAACTTTACTACCCCAATGTTGTACAGGACCTTTTGTAGAGTAAAGTATAACAAAATGTAGGTGGAGGGAGCAAGGTGGCGGGGTGCTGAAAACTTTACTACCCCAATGTTGTACAGGACCTTTTGTAGAGTAAAGTATAACAAAATGTAGGTGGAGGGAGCAAGGTGGCGGGGTGCTGAAAACTTTACTACCCCAATGTTGTACAGGACCTTTTGTAGAGTAAAGTATAACAAAATGTAGGTGGAGGGAGCAAGGTGGCGGGGTGCTGAAAACTTTACTACCCCAATGTTGTACAGGACCTTTTGTAGAGTAAAGTATAACATGAATGTGTTCATTAATATTTTAGCTTTCCATAGATTAATTGGTGCCGGTCTAGTCTACATAATGTGACTGAAATGCACAAGAAAATATAGAAATTCAAATTACAAATTTGAGCTTAGTGTATCATTTGAATATTCCAATTTGATGATGATGAATGATGATTTATGTGAATGTATGTAAACTACGATTGCCAACAAAATAATATTAAAAAAGTACTAGGAGAGCATAATTATTAATACATGGTATGAATAACTTTTTAAATTTTATATACAACTAGCGAACCCGGTAGACGTTGTCCTGCCCAAACGTTGGCTTGCCTGCACTACTCCTACCCTTATCACTTCGACCGATCGTGGGCCCTACACAATACACAAAAAAAATCATAAAAATCAGTCAAGCCGTTTCAAAGGAGTATGGCAACTAACTTTATATATACTGCGACACGGGAATTTTATATATTACATAAAGTAAGTTGCCTATTTATACTGTGGTAATCTAAGATTTTGTAAGACAATGCGATCGTAATAAACAACATTGTAGTTACCTGGGGGCAGACTCTGCTTCAGTTTTTCTGCCTTCTCCTTGTCAGTGATAACAAGTGTGTACAGGAAACGTGAGCAGCGAACTTTGAACTTTACATTTTCAGGGTTCTTCTTTATTTTCACCGCTGAAACATTACATAGCTACATATTAGTAATGACAAGAACTACACTATGTTTTGTTCCAAGCAATACTAACATACAGTAAACATCACTTTTATCTAGCAGGTAGGTAGGCAGCTAATGTAAAACATTGTTAGCCAAATTAATATTTGGTCAATAGTATACAAACAAGCTACTCACACTTTGCGTCTTTCCTCCTTGCTTTTAATAGGAAGTCCTTAATATCTTTGATTTCACGAGGCTGAAAACAAAAATATTGTCAATTAGCACAGGTACTAAAAAGTGAGCATAACAGTCATTATTTTACTTGTAGTTCATGGGAAGGACTTTCCCAATTAAAGCATCTTCTAATCAAGTTTGACCCTCTTATCCTCTCAAAACTTCATAATAATGACGGCAAACCACCATCTTAAATAGAGATATATCGTAATGCTCCTATCCCTCAGAAAGTTGCAAAAACCCATAATTTGTAAGAAAATCGATATTGAAAAATATAACCTCAAAACCAGAAATATATTTTAGGTAAAAAGTATGCTTCGCTCGGCTCTTAATGCACAACCCTTACCTAACAAATTAAACTAAACTATACTGAAAAACCATTTAGAAGGTTCAAGCTAACTCCCTGGATCTCCCTAGATTCGCACTTTGCCCAAATTAATAATATCGGTATTATTAAAGAGATGCATGTATTGTAAAGCCGAGCAGAGTGTTTAATTTGTTGTGGCTAGCACTCATTGGGACCAGAGATATTGCACTCACAATCACAAATAGCAGACCTGCATTTCTGAAGACAGTAGGTAAAGGCAGCTGGGGAGCATCAAGGCGTGGCACAACCACAACACATCTGCGTTCGCCGTAGGGCCTTTCTGAACAAACTTCGGGACAGACAGACAAGATTCTAAAAACAGTTACTTTTATTTTATCATTCATGAATAAAATACCTAGGTACCCATAAACTGATAACTAATTTGTATTAATTTACTTTATACCATCGCTTTATACTTAATAGTATAAACTGTCAATGTAACACGTTTAGTAGTGAAGATAACAAAAATATTACAACTCACCATGGTTGGGCCGATATGCAGAAATGAGTCCTAAAAAAAAATAAAAATTATTTCACAAAAATAAAGCAACCGAGGTGAAGCCGGTAAAATATCTCAACAGACAGATCTATATCTCGTTTTAACGACACTATTTTTTCAGGATTTAAACAGATTTATATATTATTTTATGAATATCTCACCTACACCTACCTGACCTGCAGTAAAGTAAAATTTGACAAGAAACTGACAGAGGGGTTTATTTTCTATGTTGACTGACTGACGTTTTTTTTTTTTTGGTCAATTTGTTCCTTTTTCTGACTGACGTATGTGACTGAGTATCGTCTAGATTGGAAAAAAACACGGTGGTGTATGCACGTACCTGGTTCTTTCTCCCCAATTTATTTTCTATTTAATAATCATAAACGTTGAATTATCTAGTTGTTTCTAACAAGGGATAAATCTGGATGGTTTAAACAGTGGTGTGGTATTTCTGTTGGGGTAAGTGTTTGTGTTTATTGTCTGTTGGGTAGTTAGTTTTAATTATGGAAGCCATTGCCGGCAAACCTCCTGACCCCCCTGACGATTTGGAGGTAGGATGTTTCATAACTGTCGAGTCTGAAGGAAATCTGATGCAGGCAACAAACGACAAATTAAAGCGAAAGAGAGCAGCAGAGGAGTCTTCCACTATCTCTGACATCTCCACTCCCAAAAAAGTTACAATTCGGCCGGAAGAGGGTGTACCCTCAATTGAAACTATATACTTACATCCTAGTTTTAACATTAAAAAAATGTACAACCCTGAAGTTGACAAGGGACCTTTCGTGGTACATGTAGTGAGGAATGAAAGTGAAACTTCCAAAGGCTCCATCCTGCGCCCTATTAAACTGGGCCACTTTTTACAGAAACAAAAAATTCAAAACATTACTAGAGATGGTATTAAAGCAGTGGGTAGGAATAGACTCTCAGTCCAATTTGGGTCAGCTTTGGATGCCAACAAATTTCTTGTTAACCCAGCTTTAGAAAATTTTAAGATGGAAGCTGTAATTCCAGCATACAACCTTACAAGAATGGGGATTGTGAGACAAATCCCTACAGAATGGGCCATGTCCGAATTAGTGGAACTTATGGATCTCCCATTGGGTTGTGGGACTATTTTAAAAGCCCGGCGCCTGAACCGCAAGATCATTGATGAGGGGCAGCCAAAATGGATACCCACTCAGTCGGTGGTATTGACATTTGAGGGCCAAAAACTTCCTGAACTGGTGTATTGTTGCCACACGGCTATTAGGGTGGAGTTGTATCAATACCCTACAATTATCTGTATGAAATGTTGTAGATTTGGTCATGTTCAGACGCAGTGTCGCTCTAGTCCTAGATGTTATCGTTGTGGACAGGAACATCCGGGAAGTGCATGCACTGTATCTGAGCAGGAGGCAGTGTGTACTCTTTGTGATGGGCACCACTTTGCTACTAATAAAACTTGTCCTGAACACCTTCGGCAAAAATCAATAAAGTTAACTATGGCTGAGGAAAACATCTCATACATGGAAGCTTCGCGTAGACACCCAAAAGCTAAAAAGTCATATGCTGATGTGGCTGGCTACTCTTTGCCTCTTCATCGGTCTTCTCCTATATCAGCACAGATCAAACCCTCTTCCCAGTTGCCACGTGGCGAAAATCAGTCACAAAGAAAAACAGTCTTCCTGAACCCTAGACCTAAAATGTTTAAATCGCACCAAGGTTATGATCGAATTTCCCATAAAGAAATTATCAGTCAACCTCTACCTTCACAGACCAATGGCTGTGCCTATGTCAGTAATCCCAAGGATGACAGTCTTCTTGAACTCATCCTAACAATGTTAATTAATATTGTATCCAGCCATAAGGACACACTCTTACCGAACAACGTTGCCTCAAAAATTAACATTCTCAGAGAACTTATTAATAATGGACCCAACGAAACAGAAGATCCTTCAGTGGAATATGAGAGGTATTAACAACAAAAAACATGAACTGACATACTTACTCAATAGTCATTCTCCCTCTATAATTGCAGTTTCTGAAACCTGGTTAAAGCCAGGATCCCACTTCAGACTTCCTGGATATGCTTGTTTTCGAGATGACGGAGATCGGGGATATCAGGGAAGTGCTCTCTTCATAAAGCATCCCTCCAGGGTTTCTCTTATCTCACTTCCCCCACATAACCATAATTTCAATATCATTGCTGTCAGAGCATACAACATATCATTTGTCTCCCTATACATTCCCCATCCCCATGTATCCTATATCCCTGAGATTCAAAGCATCTTGACTTCTCTCCAGCTACCATTTATAATTCTGGGTGACTTCAATTGCCATCATCCCGTATGGGGATCCACAAGGGTGGACAACTTTGCAGTTCGTATCTTGGACTTACTAGACAGCTTAAACATCTGTATCTTGAATGATGGCTCCCCTACTAGGAGGACTGCCCCGGATCAAAATAGGAGTGCAGTGGATCTCACCCTATGTTCCCCCTCCATTGCTTCGGAATTGAACTGGCATATACTACCAAATTCTCATGGCAGTGATCACTTCCCAATTTTAATTACATTTAACTCTTTAGATAATATCAGCCCTAAAAGAAACCCACCCCTTCTTGAATATAGAACCTCTAAGGCTGATTGGGCTGGATTCTCTACATCTATGGATGCTAGCTCATTGAGTCTCCCAACAGTTACCTCCCAAAACGTTCTCACTGTATACTCGGACTTTACTAAAGCTCTTCTAAAGGCAGCGAAGGAAAACATACCCCCAAAGGTAATCCAAAAAAGACCTATTTCTCCTCCGTGGTGGGACTCTGAGTGCTCTGAAGCTGTAAAGAAGAGGAATAACATGGAGAGATCATTGTCCAGATTGATGACTATGGAGAACTATATTGAGTTTAGGAAGATTGCGGCTCGGACCACTAGACTTCTGCGTAAAAAAAAGAAACAGGGATGGTTAAAGTTCTGTTCAAATCTTTCTCCCCGATCTCCAGCTTCCATAGTATGGCAGAATATTAAACGATTCCGAAACTCCTATGTAGATAGAACAATTACAGGGGACCCATCCCTTTGGCTAGATGATTTTGCGGACAAACTGGCCCCTCCCTTCGTTCCTTGTAGAGATAATTATATCTTCTCACCAGTACCCCTTAACAACAATGATCACTCAAAATTTAACGATCCTTTCACTCACCATGAATTGGACTCTGTCCTGAAACATGTTAAAGACTCATCTCCAGGTATTGACGGTATACCTTACTCATTCCTTGCAAGGGCTGGATCCTCATCAGCAAATACTTTCTTGGAGATTGTAAATTGTCTCTTTGGTTCCTGTGTTGTTCCTGAGGAATGGAGAAGACAGATTGTGATACCTATTCCCAAACCGGGAAAGGACCACAATACTGCGGATGGCTATAGACCTATAGCCCTCTCCTCTTGTCTATCGAAAATTATGGAACATCTCATAAAAAATCGTTTAGAGTGGTGGTTGGAGAGAGAAGGTGTTATAGCTGACAGTCAGTTTGGATTTAGAAGGGGATTTGGTGTCATGGATAGCTTGGGTATCTTCTCTACTGACATACGTCTGGCATTCAGTCAGGGAAAATCTGTTGTGGCCGTCTTTCTAGACATAAATTCTGCTTATGACAATGTTATACTTTCGGTGCTCAGGCACAAGATGCAAGAGCTGAGTATCCCTACAAGATTAACAAATTACATATCAAAGCTGTTCATGACCCGACATCTGGATATAAGAGCTCAAGGTACATCCCTGCCTCGATCAACCTGGAGGGGCCTCCCTCAGGGGTCAGTGCTGAGCCCTATTTTATACAACTTGTATACTTTTGACTTGGACACGTCGGTTCAACCTTTTTGCAATGTATTGCAATATGCTGATGATTTGGCACTTTATATCACAGTCCAAAATCCATTAGAAGCCCAGATACCCCTAAATAATGCACTCAGCTATTTGTATGAATGGTTTGGTGATCACGGTCTTTCATTGTCTGTCACCAAGAGTAAAACAGTAATTTTCACAAGAAAAAAGGTCATCCCTAACATTGACATTGCTTATGATGGTCAAAGCATACCAATTAGTGAGTCAGCAAAATTTTTGGGCTTAATTTTTGATACTAAGATGACCGGAATCCCGCATGTAAATGAAATCGTCAACAAATGCGAACGCTCACTTAATGTCCTAAGATGTTTGTCTGGGGTTTGGTGGGGAGCACACCCTTTTACACAAAAGATTCTATACAATGCACTCATAAGGAGCCATCTTGACTATGGTTCATTCTTACTTGAGCCTTGCAATGGAGCTGCATTGACAAAACTAAATAAGTTACAATTTAGAAGCCTCCGCTTGATTCTCGGGGCTATGCGCTCCTCTCCAGTGAATGCATTGCAGGTGGAATGCGTTGATCCCCCTCTTCATTTGCGTAGGCAACAGCTATCTGACAAATTTTACTTCAAAAAGTTCCTCATTAAAAAACACCCTCTTCATGAAAGGCTTTACTCTCTGAATAAAATGAAACATCTGAAATATTGGTCTAATAAGAGGTATTGCTTGCTGAATAGTTATACAAAGATCATGGCAATAGGGGTGCCAATTAGACAATCCTGCAAGAACCCTATATTTGAGTCTGAATACGGGGCTCTATTCTTTAAGCCTAACATTATTACAAACATCGGCATAGACAGGGAGTGTCCTGCAGCAAATAGAAAATTCAATGCAGCTCTGTCCCAGCATTGGCCCCATGGGGTCCCCATTTATACGGATGCTTCAAAGCTGTCAAGAGAGGGATGTGTGGGCTTGGCCGTGTGGATACCCAGTCTCAACATTATACTTAGCCAGAAATTGCCCCCTGAGGCGACTGTGTACACTGGTGAGGCCACGGCGATACTTGAGGCAATTAGCTTCTGTATTTCAAACTCTGTCAGGCAACCAATCATTTGCTCGGACTCCAAAAGCTGCCTGCAATCAATTATGGCTGGCCCATTTGGTGCTTCTTCTGGACATACAGTCATTCACGAAATAAAAAACCTATTATACAATTGTTTCTTAAAAGACATAAATATTACCCTGGTTTGGATACCTGGACATAGTGGTATCACTGGGAATGAGACAGTTGATGGTTATGCTAAGGATGCAGTTGTGTGTGGAAGTACTGATTATTATGTTGTTCATTGTATGGATTTACTGCCTATAGCAAAAAATGATATGTTTTTTTCCTGGAATGCTGAATGGAGACAGAGTGCTACCACGAAAGGTTCTTTCTACTTTGCCATTCAACCTAGTATTCCCCCAAAGCCATGGTTTTATTTCTTTCAGAATTTTAATAGACAAGTTACTGCAATTGTGTGTCGGATGCGCCTTGGTCACTGCTGCACTCCAGTCCATTTGACCAAACTTAGAATCAAGGACTCTTCCATCTGTGAGTGCGGGCTGGACGAGGGCGCCTTGGACCACATTTTCTTTAATTGCTCTAAATATTCCACATCTCTTTATGATAACTTACCTCCTGAAGTCCCTCTCCCCTCCAATTTTTCTCCTTTACTGTCTATGGATAGACCTAAAATAATACTTTTAATTGCTAAATATATTCATAAATATAATATTAGATTGTAAATGTAATGTAAATTAATTTTAGCACCTTATATATAATTTTTATTATTAAACAGTCTGTCTAATGGTGGATGGCATCCTGGACTTTTGTGTCTGGACTAACAGGTGTGTCTTGTTTGTGTTGACTAATCATTTTTGTTTGTGTTGTCCTGTTTAGATAGAGTATTCAACGGGAATTCAAGATATTAATACCAGATAATTTAAGTATATTTATTTAAGTGCATTATCCACATTGTAACCAATCACAAGGGCAAAACCGCACACTGTCACCTGAAAAACTTTCTCTGGCATTTGTGAACATATACTAAAACTGTACATTGCCCCTGTAACAAGATTGCACAGTATTAAGCACTGGACATTGGCAGAATTGCGACGATAAGTCGGCACTGTTGCCATTCATCAAAAGAAGAAGAAGAAGAAGAAGAAGAAGAGTATCGTCTATGGGTAGAAATAAAAATAGTGCCGTGGGGTTAGCATACATTTTGACAGCGACACTTTCGTTTCGGTCGAATGGCCTTGAACAGGCCAAAACGTTCATGTCCAACAAGGTCCGGCCAGAGATAGCCCGGGGCCGAGAGGTCCGGCCCAACAATGTGCAGGAAAATTCTGTGTACTTGTCTTTGTCCGGCCAAGCAAATTGCTCGGCATTCTTGTGCAGGGCATGCCCGGTCCGGGCTATCTCTGGCCGGTCCTTGTTGGACATGAACGTTTTGGCCTGTTCAAGGCCATTCGACCGAAACGAAAGTGTCGCTGTCAAAATGTATGCTAACTCGGCAGTTTAAAATTGTCTAAAAAACCTCAGAACAATAGATCACCAAACTTGGCCCCCGCGAAATTTTTTTTTTATTATTTTTGATTTTTTATTAATGCATATCGTTAGTTCATGGTTTGTTCTTAATTGTTCGCTATGAATAATCGTTTGTTCGTTAATTGTTTATTTAGAAAAAAATAATTAAAAAAGTACTGTTTGGTTAGCCCCCTCAATCAAAATTATTAATATTTTCTCTCATTATCAGTCTATAAATACATATTGACGTTTGTTCTTCAATAAATTACGTTTGTTCGAACATTTAATTGCCTTTTTATTGTTCGAAAATGTTGCATTGCGCATGCGCCATCTTTTCTTTTCGATCGCTCTAATAGTGTTATATATTCTTTGGCTCTCATTGAATAGAAACCGTATAGCGTTGAGGGAATATATTTTATATTTATTATTACATAATCGAGTATAAAAAGAGACTTTGAGAAAAAGGTGAAATATAAAATAAAACATTTTTTGATAATTTTATTTATATACTTAATGAATAATATCTGTATGTGTATTAATGCCCTGCCTATATATTAATGAACAAATCTTTTTACTTAGACCAATTAAATTTACCCTTAACCAATAAACTACGTGAACAATCTACTACGTTATCGCATTTTCAATAGATAGATAGGTACATCTCAAAATTGATTGTTCTTTACAACTGTTATTTATTATTAATCATTATGCTTGTAGCCAACTTTATAGTATTTTATACATCGATGCTTTTATATGAGTTTGCAAATAAATATTAGTAAAAGAGGAGAATAACAAATGTATGTCATTTAACAAATATAATTTCACTAAAATGTGACAAGTAATTTTTAATTAACAAATTGAAATCATTTGTTTACAAGTCCACATCTTCTCACGCCATTACGAATTTACGAGACTAGTTTCTATGAGAGCGATCGAAAAGAAAAGATGGCGCATGCGCAATGCTTTGGCGCAATGCAACATTTTCGAAATAAATATTCACGTAATTAAAAATTGTAATTTAAAATTTTCGCGGGGGCCAAGTTTGGTGATCTCAGAACAATGACTAAAGACATAGAAGTAGCCTTAAAGGTCCAAGCACCTGACAGATAGCTATCTTTTTTACTCTTAGTTTTCTTGTTGTCAAAATGAAACAACACTACTTTTGTCATGATGACATATAGATTGTGCGTAGTACACTGTTTTACAAATCTAGGTGATGTGTGTAAAATGAACACGCAAAATATTGATATCGATAAATTAAATAAAATAAATTGTCTGTCTATATCTACATTCTACACTAATATTATAAAGAGAAAAGATTTGTATTAAATAAATAAACTCAAAAACTACTGGATCGATTTAAAATAATACTTATTTCACCAGTGCTATGGTATATTATCACTAAGTAACATAGGCTATATTTTATACTAGCGGCTTGCCCCGACTTTGCTCGGATGAATAATTATATACAATATGTATAATCTATATTAATGGTACCTGTGTAACAACTAGAGAGTTGAACCTAGGCCCTTATGGGTACTCTAGGTACTCCAAAGGTCACAAAATGTAAGTAGGTTCAGTATTTTCAGTAGGTTCGGTACTTTGCTCTGATTTGTCGACATAGTGTACGACATGGACCTGTAAGACATCTCAAGGTCGGCGGCCTGGTATAAGGGAAGAGAATAATAAGGCAGACAGATATAAATATAAACAATGTATTATACAAAATCCTAACTATTGACCTACCTAATTAAAAACCTACCATTTTATTATCTAAATCCTAACTATCTATTTAGACAGAAGCTATATATACAATGTGGAGATTTGATCCTAATTTATGAGAACATTGTAATGAGAAATTAAAATATCAAAACATTAAAACAACAACCTCTTTAATAAATATCCGCAAAATCCCTATACTTTATATAAAAGTACTATAAAATTCTTGTTGTCATCTTGAACTTGCCATAAATTCTCAAACCTTGGCTTGCATGTTAGTAAAATTGTAGTATAAGGGATATTATTGACCTTTGAAAATCACAGTTTTTGTCAAAAACGACCGAACCTTATCTTTGGATATTTCAATTATTTTTGTAATAATTATAATGAATTCTTATAATTAAATATGTTTGAATGTATTTTTAGTAATCTTCTTTTAGCTAAATTCTGAAGACGTACAATTTCCTTTTCAAGCTTCTCAATGTGACCCTTGTCGACATCTCGGAAAGCTGCAGAAGCCAAAAACCGGAGGGCATGGAGTTGAAGTAGTCAAAATACACTGAAAAGTGAATTTGTATTAATGGTTTATAATAAACAAGTAATAGTCTGATAAATGACTGATTAAGCTCATTAAAAAGTTAACTATTTCTTGTTTATTAAATTCACATGTAAAGTTGGCACAGCATTGTCCTTCAGTCTTCGATACTTTTCATCGGAAATATTAATAAAACACGCTGATGTAAAATGTCTGGAGCACACTCGTTGATGTTTTTTAGGTGTCCAATCAATTTCACTTAGCTTCAATCCACTTTTGACGCAATAATTTATCATTGGGACATCTGAAATAAAGAAATGCCGTTATTCATGTACACAACATATCCGCACAAAATACTATCGATATTTTTATAGACAAAATTTTCACAACACTAATAACCTTTTAATATAATTACGAAATTTACAAAATATGTGAAAAGTAATTGCCAAATTTCTTAAGGAAATTGGATAGGTAAACAAAAAACAAGGCTTATACCGATGAGAGCTTATAATTTAGGTGTTATTTTCTTCTCTTCCCATGCGAGATTTTCAGTGCCTTATAACACATGCCATAGTTTATACCTTCACAATATATTACATTATAGTTCTATCACAAAAATCACAGGATTTCACACGAAAATAGTTTTTACAATCACAAAGAACGAGTTAATAGTTAGAGCAATCTTAACCTAACTAATTTGAGATGACGTATTTTGTCACTTGACATTAGCAAATAATTGGTACATTTAAATAAGTAGCATAAAAAGGCTTCAATGGCTACAGATTTGACAGGTTGCTATGTACGCTTGTTTGGAATTATAAATCCTTCTATGTCTTTAGTCATTGTTCTTAGTAGAAAACCCTAAGATTTTGAAAAAATTAAAAAAAAAAAACAAAAAAATTTATTAATGTACAATAAATGCAGCCAGTATATTAACAATGTTTTGAATTGAATTTAGATGTAGGTATTTATGAATAACAGGCTGAGCACGGTGACGCCCCGGACACTGCACTAGGCTAAGTGCCTGTGTCGCAATGATTGGTGAGTTGCGTGAGAATAATTTGGTTTATATTTTTGAAGTAATGTCGTGTTGTCCAAAATTGAAATTGTTTACTGAATACACACAGTATTTGAAGAACAGTTCAATTCGCATTGCTCGGGAAATTTCGTCGAAAGGTCGTACGGTTAGGAATAGTGCTAATTGTTGGAAAGAGGTTTTATATAATCTTAGTTTTAATAAATATGATTGTTGGTATTTTAAAATTTATGTTGTGTACGTTTTCTATAAATGGTACAGGCCTTAAGAGGATCGTGTAGCTCAGCGTACGCAGCGAAATAGGTATTTAGAAAATCATATTCTGTCTCAAGCGCGCTCTTCCCCCGGGCATCAGTGCGACAGAGAACACTGCAGCTCGTGAGTGTTCGTAGGTATGTTCTTAGTTGAAAATTGCGTTTTGGGGGAAAACGATTTACACCTACTAAACTATAACGAAACCTTATAATTTTGGTGTCAAACGTTTTAGCAGATTATAATCTACGTACGTACGTTTTGCTTTTTTTGAAATTTTGCTTTGTTTCTCAAATACAGACGGTTTATTACGAGCAAGTTATGAACCAAAAAAACCGAGATTTGAGGGGCTTATAACTTTTGACCTATTACGAATTTTGAAAAAAGGAAAAAATACGTACGTAGTTTTTCATTATGTCAGTAACATATTACAAAATCGTTAAAATTAAATTATATTTAGGGGTAGTAAAACGTTTTCTCCGTTTGTATGGACATGGACGCGGTACACTACACTCTTAATGGACAACATTTCATTTTTCGTAAGGTACCAAAATTCGAAAACCGTTTGGAGATTACATGCTAGAAAGCTTATTTTTCATTTTTTTTATTTTTATATCCTTTAATTTTCGAGTTATTTTAAAAATACTGAAATATTGAAAAATGAGGATTAATAGGTGCCCTAATCTGTGCTAACCCTCTAATTTAAAAATACTAATGTCTGTTGGCAGAGTTCTTAGTTATTGAACTCAGGTGTTGCCTTCTATTAATTTTACCCATTTTTATTCCATTTGAAGCTAAATTAATAATTATTCTTTAAATAATATTATAAAATTACTTGTTTTATATAATATTTTTTGGAAGTTTTGCTAGTTTCGAATGGGCTATCACAGGAAATATATTTACGAGTGAAACCGCGGACAAAAGCTAGTATTATTATATACATTATAAATAATGTTGTGGGCGATTTGACTTCCGGCTACGGCAACACCTATTTGGAACACGGTATATTATACTCTTTGCATTTCTATAACGTTTACTCTGTGGCTTGACTGACACTATCAGTCACTTTCTTTGGGTGACAGTTTATATTTCTTAATTTTAGTCCTAGCTAAGGTTTTTAGTTTATAAGTCCTCAGAATTTATAAAAATTCATAATTAAATTAAAAATATAAAAACTCAACCAAAAATAAAATACAAAAATACGTGTAACTTATTTTTTAATATATTTTTAATTAAAGTAATAAAAATGGGTGATTAAATACTTCACCCGCACGAATAAAATAATTGCAAATAGTAGGTACTCAGACACCTCGCTACCGGAGATTGTTTTGGATCATTGGAAGCATTGTACAGAGTACCGCAACGCAATGCACAATATCATCTTTTTTCCAACCACTATGTGAAGCAATCTAGCATTAAGTTTCTCATAGAGTCATAGCTGTTTGGAGCAAGTCCGATGTATTATCTTATTTGGCAAGATTCAACCTCTTTCCATTTATAAACCATTTTTCTTATTTTTAAAATAGGTACTACCATACACACCAAGTAGTTTACGCTGCCCCTTTTGAGGCTAGGGATTTTTTAAAAGTTATATTTTATAGTTTTTTTATACGTTTGTGTAATAAAGAGTCAATAAAATATGTTAGGTATTTTTGTTTTTTCTCACCCTTCTGGCCCCTCATCCCCGGCTCAAATGCTGGCGATTTTCGATTTAACCCAAAAAGATAATCCCTCTTGAAAAAAAAATTGTGGCTTTATTCTACCCAACACTAGTCGTATTATCTACGCGTAGACTGACTCTGCCTTATTAATAAACATGGAGTAGAGTGTGACTAACTTTATTCCGAGGATAAACTCAATAGTAGTCAAATTCATTATTAATAAAAAAATAGTAAGGAAGGAGTAAGCTAAACTCCCCCCCGGGGGTGCCCGCCTTGTCGTGGCGGGGGGGCTTAGTAACCGTGGTAGTGCTCGTCACACTATCCACGGTGAAGCTAAGCGGCACCCGAGGTGGAGCCGTTGCGCAGGGGTTCTGTGGGTTTGACAGGGCTCTTCGCGCATGCGGCTGGAGGCGGACGCCGGTGACGCTTGCGCTGCCGGTCGAAGCATGACCCGACTGCACTTTCCATCGCAGTCGGGTCGCCGCGGTCTCCGGTGGCGGTTGAGGGGGAAATCAGCCGCTGCTCAACCGGGGACCAAGGTGGAAGGCGCAGCAGTTTGTACTCGCTGCTGCGCCAGCTCTGGGTAAAACCAGAGCGAGATGGGGCCTTACGGCCACCCGGCGGCGGGTCGCGGAAGAATGCTAACGCGTCCCCGTGGCCCGCCGACTAACCGGCGAGATGGAGTACCGTGGGGTTTTAGTGGGTTAAAGTCCCACATAACCCGTTCCCTCACCCCCGAGGGCGCGGGTATGCATGATGCATTTCCCCACGTAAAAAAAAAAAAAAAAAAAAAAAAAAGAGTAAGCTAAACTGAGGCTTGTCTTGGATTAAAACTTAGTCCGAGCTCGTAGGTAGTTTAACAATGGACTATCGTGGGAATAACTTTACTTCTTTACCTATATTTTGACATTTGGTGTGTTATGCGGTTCTTTTTCGTTTTTTTTAAATTTTTAATAATGAATGGAGACTATTATAACGATTATTTGCATCTTTTGCATGAACTTGACGAAATAGAAGATATTGCAAATCAAATTGAAAATTCAAAAGTTTTATATAAATTTCGCAAAAACCCGTTCGAGTTGTCTGAAGAAGATTTTAAAAATAAGTACAGATTTAGTTATGCTACAGCCAACTTCATTATTAATATGGTGAAAAATGAATTAGCAGGTGATGCAAGAGGTGGTCACATACCACCCCATATAAGGTCTTGACTGCCATAAGAGTTTGGGGTCGTGGAGAAGTAAGTAATTATACCTTTGCTATCTCTAGATATTACCTTATTAAATGTCATTATTTCTGCATAGTGCATTTAATCAAGATTATGTGAGGCTAACAGCAAACAAATGTGAATGCCATATCACTGACTTACTTTGTTTTTAATAGGTACCTATTATAAAACATGTGATATTTTTTTGAACAGATTCAAGATGATGCAGGAGACTTGAATGGAATGAGTCAACCTTCAGTATCCGTTATATGCAAGCAAGTTGCTTTAGTTTTAGTTGCAAAAAGAGCAGATTGGATAAAAATGCCTCAAAATGACCAGGAGCAGAATAATGCAATTGCTGGCTTCTATTCCATATGTGGCTTTAGACAAGTGATAGGCACAATTTGATTGCACTCACATTAGAATACCAAAATAATTTAAGAGGCAATGCTTCACGGGCTAGAATTATTAAAAAAAAATTTATTAAAACCAAATACCTATGTCAATAAATATTTATTATTAAATGTGCATGTTGTTTATTTTAAATAGGGTATAATTTACGCGGAAATATTTTTACAACTCTAAGCTTAGGCACCAAATAAAATAAACAACTCCAAATAAAATAATTGACACTATTAAAAGTGTCCTAAAGTATATCATATTATGATCCAAAATAATAGAAAAAACATCAGAAAAATCGCACGCCTTGTACTAATATTTTATTTGGTTTCTAAAATGGATAAATGGTCACCAAGTAAGGTAGGTAGGTTAGGTTAGGTTAGTATAAAATTTATTAAGTATAAAGTGTATTTTAAAGGCGTCTATATATTTTTATGGCAGTCAATAATACCAAAAATGGATATATTTCATAATATTTTAGGAAACGTAATTTGGTGACCATTCATCCATTTTGGTAACCGTTTAGATTTTTTTTGGTACAAAATAGATACATTTTTGGGCGCCGCTTAAACACAAGCCTTTTAAATATAATGTTATCCAACTTTAAGGAACCTTTTCTAATTCTATTTTCATCAACTCCTTTTGGTGTTCTCTTTTTAACTCCATAATTTCGCGTTCTATTTCAGTACAGAGTAAATTTTCCTTAAGGATTTTCATTTTTACATCATGTTCTTCTTCTGCCATCTCTATATGTCTTTTGGACTCTGCATCTTTTAAATATTTTAAATGGGTCATATTAATCCTATAATCATCATCCTGTAAATAATAAATAAAACAAGAAGTCAAAATATGTTACCACCATAAGCATTAGTTATCAAAAGATATACTTATAGGTAAGTAATATTCAGCATTTCAGAGGACTCTGTCAATACAGCAATGTACTTTGACATTATAAATTTCTTAAATGGAAGTATGTAGAAGTATAAGTGCAACGGGGTGTAGAAGTTTGTACTTATAGGGAAATCGTATTACCTGCGTGTATCAACTTGAAACTATAATTATTTATCTTACCTCTTGTGGACATCTTCCCACGCCTTAGTTTTCGATTTATTTGCATTAGTGTTCAGTGATTTATTTTCCAAATAATGTGAATAGTCTTTAAGTAGACTGCAAAATAGTTTCTGCAAAATAAATTGAGTAGTTCATACAAAACAATGATAAACAGTGATGATGACATAATAAAAATCAAGTCGATAAAAATTGACTTACTTTTTCTTCTTCATCCCAATTTACTGAGCGGCTGCGTTTTTGACTCATATTATTAAATTTATTTTAATTATAAAAGTCTGTGGTCGAGTCGGCTCGCAACTGAAAAGTCGCGGGTTCGATTCCTACATCCGACCATGTACCAATGGGTTTTTTATAATAAAAATCTATGTAGGTACATTATCCGACAAACCGTAGGTACAAAGAGGCGTTTCCATCTATACTTCAACAGACCTGGCCACTCGTTGCCTTTAAAAAAAATCATTGGCTAAATGAGGAAGACTTTGTCTTCCCCTGGGTACCCTGGGGCTGGCAACAGTTCCCGGGAGCTGTGAGGCAACCCGTGAAGAATAAAAAAATAAATATATAAAAGGAAAATTAATATGCACGGCACAGAATTACTTAATTAGATTACTAATAAACAAGGAATATACTAAATAAACGTCAAAATAACAAACACGCGGGATAGGTAGGTTAACGTACAAATTTAGGTGTTACATTGGCAAACATGGGAAATATCACGCTCTATAGCCGTTACGTGTAAGAGTAAGTGAGATAACAACAAAACAGCGCCTTGTTTAACCGCCTATTTATTTTGGTTGGATTCATCTAAGTTCATTCATTCGTTCTTTTTCTATGTAGGGGTCAATGACGTACTATAAGTAGACACGTTATACCCATACTAAATGCAGATAATAAACAGCTTGAACAATACTATAGCTACCTATTAATTACTTACGTTTATATATTCAAGCGATGAAAGGGATAGAGAAACACAGCTCAATACCGAAATCCATTTGTTAAAAAGAGATAAATATATGTTTTAAGTTGCGACACGTCATCGACGCGTGACCTTCTCCGGAGGAACTAGGGGAAGATTGTCTAAATGGAACACTCAATATTTTACTTAGAAATATTTTTGGAATAATAAAATATACAATATGTAATTAAAAATTAAAAATATGTAATTTATTTTACTAATAAATATAATGTAATAATCAATGACTTTATAACAAATAGACCATTTGTCTTTCAATCACGCTCAAACGGCTGAACAGTTCTAAATGAAAGTATGCTACTTATTTATGTATTATGTAGTGTAATTTAAAATTAAGTCTTTAAATTTTTTTTTATTCTGGACAACAAACAACTATACAACAAAGATTACTACAACATAGATACATATTAAAAAAATAACTGTCATATAGTCAGTGACGTTTGTTTATACAAACGTATTGTTTATACATACATTCAAAACAGGATATATTTATGCAAATTCCAAAAAATATAGAAATAACGAATAATACAAAAAAAAGTTTACTACAATTAACTACTATTTAGAATGTTACAGATATTTTTCCTAAATATATACAAAGAATGTGAAAATATGTCCACTTCGCAAAACTGCTGGTTGTATCGTTGCACCATACGTCTAAATCTTAGAGTAAAAACTTGGCAACCAATCATATTCTCGTCTTTGGGTTCTGATTATCTCTTATCCATTTTTCTCTTATTAATCCGCTTCTAGGGAGACTAAAAGATAAATAAATACAATAAGATCATAATACTATACATACAACAATAATATAATATACAAATTTATAATAATGTAAATATAATTATGTATATACATTTTCCGTACATTTAATAAAATATATAATTTTTTTAAATAGGTTCATGTAATTTATTGACAGGTCCGATATTACCAACCATCCCCATAATCAGTCGCTGAGTCTGTCGCGGCCATTTCGTTTTGTCTTCTCTATCACTCTCATACAAAATGCATCGTTCGTCTCGCTCAGGCAAGCGGCGAACTGGCAACAGCGCATTATTATTAATAAAATATTGTTATGTCCATAATTATAAAATTTCTGTACTTACCAATGAAATGAGTTATCATCTCTATCCTTTACAGTTGCAGTATAATTTCTGCAAAAGCGGAACACACAAGATGTCATTTTTCTTGATGTTTTTGCGGATTATTCTACTCAAGAGAGACATGTACACTAGTCGTAGGATTGTGCGTGACTGTGCGCGACCAAATTTATAGTGGGACACTTACCTCTCATTTGCCTTGCTATAGCTTGAGCGTCAATCACGCATCTACCTCAGTTTATATAGTATATCATTGGTAGGGGTTACCATAATTTACGCAGTAAGGGCGGTTTAGCGAATGTATAGGTACTCCATCGCTACTCTGTGTTTATTAATAACATTGTTAAAACAAAGTTACTACGTGGGTATTCTGGAAGTAACTACTAAAAGAGTAGATTCGGATTACGTTCAGATTAGCTTATTTTTATTAATAAGGCGGTAAAAGAGTAGATTCGGATTACGTTCAGATTAGCTTATTTTTATTAATAAGGCGGTAAAAGAGTAGATTCGGATTACGTTCAGATTAGCTTATTTTTATTAATAAGGCGGACTGAGTATAGACTAAAAGTAAGTGTCTATGACACTACGACGACACGTCTTTTATCTATGCATTCTTGTCAATCGTCTTGTCAACTGAGCTTGTCAATAAATTGCCAATCAACAAAAAAAAAAAAAAAAAATTGGTTGCTCTGTCTGTGGCAGATGGCGCCACTGGAGAATACAACAAACATGTCCGTGTCTCGCGAGCGCGACAAGTTTGTTTGTTGTGGTGGCTGCCGACAGAGTCCCTGTGTGACCGGCGTGACCACTGTGTCCAGTGTGAGCAGAGAGACTAGTTCCAGGTCGGCGGAGCAGCAGCCAGGCACGATGCAGGCAGCGCGCCCCGCGTGAGTCCCGCGGGCGGCCGGCAGCCCGTGATGGATCGCCAGTCTCCGGTCACAGCACCACGCCGTTCCAGCGCCCGTCTGCGAGCCCCGCCCGCGCCGACGCCGCCCTCCGCCCCGCAGGTACACCGAGTACTGACCACAAGCAACCTCATCATTAATGTTACAAACAAAATACATTCGCATGCAGGGCAAGTCCCAAGTTAAGATAAACCACCACCATTATAGATATTATGATACTGCAACTGTACTGATGCTGTATTGACTAAAGAGTTTTGTTTAAATTTTAAATGACTGAATAATATTAGTGTAGATTCTACATCATGTCATGGCGACCAACGCACGAGTCCCATCCAATTTATACTCGTCCGTGCTGTGATAGTTGTGATTACTCAGTGATACATCATTGTTGCCGGGATCATCTTAGATACTGATTAATTGGCATATACACTATAAATAAGGCGTGTGCATTCACAGCCAAAAAGACCCCCTACTTTCCTGCCCCCACTCTTCAGAACGCTCCCTTGATGTTGCGAAACAGTGTCTCATTACTAGGAGTGGCAATCCGCTCTGACCTCAATCACAGAGACTACATTGAGGGCATCAGCAAAACAGCTTCAAAAAAACTAGGAATTCTGAACAAGGTGAGACAATAATTCGCGCCAAAGCTCAGGCTACAGCTCTACAAAGCCCAAGTTCGTTCGTGCGTTGAATATGGCTCACACCTCTGGGATGGTTCTCCTCGATGCCCTCAAATTTGCAAAAAAGAGTGATTCGCATCATCAATGACCCAAAGGCCACACGAAATCTCGAGCCTCTACGGTTACGCAGAGACTAGCCTCTCTTAGCGTCTTCTATCGACTGTATTATGGGGAGTGTTCAGAATAACTCCATGGCCTCGTCCCTCCATCCCCTTTTCACACCCGCACTGCTTGCACAGGATACAGTTTTCATCCTCACACCATCGACACATTCTCTATACGAACGAAAAAATTCAGTGACTCGTTCCTGTGTCGTACAGCCAAAAAGTGGAATGAACGACCGGCGTCGGTCTTTCCTCCTTTCTACAACCTTGGGTCCTTTAAGCGAAGCGTGAAAAAGCATCTCTACGGGCCGGCATAGTGGGCGCGACTGGCGGACTGTATTACGATCCGCCAGTCGCGCGCATTCATGGACCAGCCACCTATGCTTAACAATCAGATGGTGGCTAGGTCACATGTCATCTTCTCTATAAAAAAAAAATAGTATTGGCAAATTATTGATTAACATTGGTGGAGCCATAATAAAAGAAGAAGAAGAATATTAGTGTCGCTTTCCATTTTAAGTACCTTGATTGATTGGTGGGTTAATCCATTGTGGAAAAAGTCAGAACCTTCAATGAATCACCTCTTTATTGCAGTGTAAAAAGTGGTTTTGCTACGAGAGTCAACGGGGAGAGGAGGGTCAAAGTGGAGCAACCTTTTAATAAAGATATATTGCGTATTGTGTTGATGCTCACTCCTTGAATGCCCCTTAGTGAAATGGGCAAGTTGCAGAAACCCATAGGCTGTAAGAAAATCAATATTGAAAAACATAACTTTAAAATCAGAAATATTATCTTAGATAGATTAATTGCTATTTTATATGCAACCCTATTATATATTATAAAACAAGGTGTCTGTGCTCCTTTCATCCAAAAACGATTGAACAGATTTTTATTTCATGATCAGATAACAGACATGTCCAACACTAGAATGACCCACCAATTTGCTCCATCATTCAAGTGTCGGACATTCTCAGGCTTGGCTAACCATTGGTGCGGTCCTGTTGTTTTTGGTCTTCAATTCGAAACAAAAGATGTCGCAGTCCTGAGCATGCTAACCCCCAATTTACCGATTTTGAAATGGTTTTCACTGGTTGGAATTCACAAGGAAGGTTTGTGTATGGGTGAGCATGTGATATTAAAATCGACGCTAGTATAATATGTGTAGGAAAGAATTGTCTGAGGTAGCATATATGAATTTAGCGTTATTGTATGAGAAGTTTGCAGCACTACTATCAGTAAGTGATGTATTTATTGTATCAATAGGTGTCAGCGGCGGTGACTGCGGCGGCGGCGGCGGCACGGCGCGCGCGTGAACTGGACCGGTTGCGGGAAGTGGAGGAGCCCGCGCGGGAGGTGCGGCGCAAGGTGCGGCAACTGGCGGTTGCGGTGCGGGCTGCGCGGCATTTGGTGGTATACACCGGCGCCGGCATCAGTACGGCCGCGCGTATACCGGATTACCGCGGGCCGCGCGGACTGTGGACTGCGCTCCGGGACGGGCGGCCCCGGCCTCGTGTCGACGTCGCCGCCGCGCGTCCCACACTTACGCACATGGCGCTCGCGGCACTGTGGCGGCGCGGACGGGTGCGGTTCGTGGTCTCGCAGAACTGTGACGGACTGCACCTGCGGGCCGGTTTGCCGCGCCGGGCGCTGGCTGAGCTGCACGGGGACATGTTCGTGGAGCACTGTGTCGCGTGTCGAGCTCGCTATCTGCGTGCCTTCGACACCACCGAGCGAACCGCGCGCTCCCGACACCGCACGGGCCGCCTGTGTCTAAGGTGCGGCGCCGAGCTGCGGGACTCTATCGTACACTTCGGGGAGCGGGGCCGCGCGCGATGGCCGCTCAACTGGGCGGGTGCCCTGCGACATGCGGCCCGCGCGGACGTCGTGCTGTGTCTGGGCTCCAGCCTAAAAGTGCTCCGGCGGTACCCGCGACTGTGGGGCGCGCCCCGTCGTCGCCCGCGTCTCTACATCGTCAACCTGCAGTGGACGCCCAAAGACGCGGCGGCTGAGCTTAAGATCTCCGCGCGCTGCGACGTAGTGATGCGCGAGCTAGCACGGCTGCTGCGTGTGCGCGTGCCACGGTACCGGGCCCGCCGCGACCCGCTGTTCGCTCACCGTACGCCACTCGCCCCGGTCGAGAGCCACACCACGCGCCGCCAGCCGCTGCACATCTCCGATCTGACCGACGAGTCATCCTCCACCACAAACTCCCCCCGCAGCTCGTCCCCCTCCACCGCGGACTCCGAGGACGACCGGCCTCTACGTGTAGTAGCGGACCGACTGCGCGCCGCCGACCGGCTTGAGGACGAGACTACGCTACGCTCGTTCAGTGTCCCGCTGCGTTGCGGGGAGGCCACCATCCTGATGAGAGCCCGTCACGCGCCCGCCGCGAGACCCGTCTCCGGTCTGCGTCTCTACAGGAAGCCGCAGCCGCAGCCTCAGCCGCAGTCACACACGCAGCCGCACATTAACGGAGTTCCGGTACCGATGATCCTCGCGCACCGCACGGAAGAGAAGCCTACATTTCGCGATGGGATGAAAATCGAGCGATCGAACGGTAAATTAGAATTATCGGACAATATTCCATATTCGCAAAAAAAAAAAAATTCTTTATCGGACGAAGAGACGAAGAACATTGAAAAAATTGAATACTCTGTCAAGAAATGTGACCTTTCGGACGATGAAATTAAATTCTCTGACGAAAAGATGGAAATTACGAACAAAAAAATGATAATGACAAACGGAGATGCGGAGTCCGCGGACGACAAGTCAACACTGCTGATTGACCACGACCGCAGTAAACTTGTAGAGAAATGTACCGAGCTTCCGGAACGCTGTGTGGATCACCGGACTGTGGAGCAGGCGGGGGACGTGATGCTCGAGTGTGTGTCTCTGGCGCGCGCCATCATTGCCCACGCGGTCGTCGTTTGTCGCGCACAGCTCTACCCCGGTCTGCACAACATCATCCCGCCTGCGCCCCCGCCCGCACCACCGCCCGCACCGCCCCCGACGCCGCCCGCACAGTGCGCCTGGTGCCTGTCTCACTACAGCTCCCCGCGCTGCCAGTTCTACCCGCCACGCGACCCCTGCTCCCCCAGCCGTCCCGCCCGCACCGTGGACGGTCGCCGCTATATGTGTGCATGCTGCCCCCCGCGCTCCTCTCTCCGGCCCGCCGCGCCCCCCGACCGTGACGGCTGGTACGGCGCCGGGTGTCGCAAGCCTCGTCGTCGCCGGTAGCGCCGCGGCCCGGTCGACGGGCCTAACAAGACTGCTAGTTAAGTTGCCGCTGCACCTACATACTATATGTGACGTGACTGACTCCGTTGTTGCATGTATTTGTATTTCTGTATATGACAAAGACAATTGACGCGGTTTTATTAAACCTAGAATTCACGCACTCTGTCCGCTGTGAATCGTCTGCTCAGTGCTCTGGCAGCCCAACATATTGATTCTGAACTCGCTAAAAACTAAATATCTCATCGTCTCATCACGTCCCATAATATTATTATGTCTATTTAGCGGAGTTTGTTCAGAATCAACGTGCAGTGTGCACTGTGCAGACTACACGAGAACAAAGTGGGGCGAGGGTGCAGCGATCAAGTGAAATATTTTTTTAGAATTATTTAGTATTAAATAAAGTAAAACGAACATAAGGTTTTCTATTTAATTTTGTCCTCCAAGTATTTCTTGAAATTTGAAAATTACAGATCAAACTACAAACTCATTCCTTGTGTACTCTATGTCTCCAATAAATCCGTCTAAACTCTAAAGGCAAAAGGTCGGGTATGGGCGTTTTTGGATTTGTTCAGGTTCAGGGGGAGTCTCTTGTTTAACATAACAACTTTTGACATAATTTCACTAGGACGTATATATAAATCCCCCAGGGGATCTGTTTGGAAAAAAAATCCACATGGATCCCCCAGGGGATCCAAACGAGAGGAGCCAAGTGGACGGAGAGAAATTGTCATTAAGCATAATTTTGTTTCACATACTTTTTAATTAAAATAATATTCGCTTGATATGACAATGGTGCACTAATATTTATTAGCTATAAAAAAAACATTATTTTATATAGTGACTAGCTGTGTCCGCGGTTTCGCTCATATACATATGTGACCTAAAGTAGTAGGTATATAGTAGGTACCTAGGGCAGCCCGTTACCAAAATGTCCTGTTATCACGCCTTCATCACAGATAACTCTATTATGTACTACGTGCCTTCATCTATAACTAACATCCTTTATTATGGAGGTATTGGAAATATTAGGTATGTCAAATGAAAATTCGATCAAATAAAAATAGGACAAATGCATTATGTCAAATAATATTAGAAATCGAGTCACTGAATGGCCGGCCTTCCCTGTCGTCTGCCTGGCCATAACTGACATCACTGAATAGCTGGCCTTTGTTGCTGGCCCTGTCGTCTGGCTGGCCATAATTGGCATCACTGAATAGCCGGCCTTTGTTACTAGCCCTGTCGTCTGGCTGGCCATAACTGACATCACTGAATGGCCGGCCTTTGTTGCTGGCCCTGTCGTCTAGCTGGCCATAACTGACATCACTGAATGGCCGGCCTTTGTTGCTGGCCCTGTCGTCTGGCTGGCCATAACTGACATCACTGAATGGCCGGCCTTTGTTGCTGGCCATGTCGTCTGTTTTTTTGTTTTGATTTTGTTACTGAAAATCCATATCTGGCATGCATAAGTTAACGACGGCAGCAGGCATGTAGCCTACATAGTGAAGGAAAAAAGGCGATACTTAAATATGATAAAATTGTAATTCTTCAAGATAAAGATGTTTTGGGAATTCTGTGTTTGGGAAGTGGTGACCACCCGACTGAACAGTGATCGCGAGTGAAATATTCGACATTTTGTGGAAATGGCTACCGACAAGATTGAGGTCGAAAGTCCAATTCGGGAAACTTCCGCGATCGCAATAACCACGCGGGTTCCCGATTTTTGGATCGACCAGCCACGAGTGTGGTTTATCCAGTTGGAGGCTGTGATTGCCTCACAAAAACTCACGGATGAGGGTAAATTTATTCATTAATTCATTTTATTGTCTGAAAGTAGCTCAAAATTAAGCACTATTGTACAGAGACTCCATATAGCTAGTATAGAGGCTGGACTTCAAATGAATTTACAAAAAACAAAAAGCATCAAAAATCCAATTTATATTGACAACACACCCCTGGAATATGTGGAGAGATATATATATATATTTAGGTACTTAAGCAGATATCGATGAATAAAACCAACAATGAAGAAGTTGATAGAAGAGTAAGATTTGCCTGGAACAAATTCTGGTCAATGAAGGAAATATTTAAAGGACAACTGCCGCTACATGCCTGCTGCCGTCGTTAACTTATGCATGCCAGACATGGATTTTCAGTAACAAAATCAAAACAAAAATAACGTCATGTCAAAGAGCGATGGAAAGAAGCATAATTGGTGTAAATAAAATATATAAAATAAGACATACAGACATACGTAAGAAGACCAAATTTATTGATGCTCTGAAACACGCAAAAACACTAGAATGGAAGTGGGCGGGACACATTGCAAGACTTAAAGACAAGCGATGGCCCCAAGTGGTGACAGAGTGGAAGGGACCGCCAGGAACACGTCGACGCGGTAGACCACGAGCTTCTTGGGCGGATGAGCTTCTGCGGATAGCTGGACGTGCCTGGATGACCATAGCTCTAGATAGACTCAAATGGCAATCTCTGGAGGAGGCCTTCACCTGCGAGGGGTTCAACTTAACAGAATTTATAAATATCGCAAAACTCTTTTTTGTATACATTTTAAGTTTTTTTTGTGTTTGAAATAAAAGGCTTTTTTATTTTTATTTTTTATTTTTTTTTATTTTATATATTATTATACCTATATAGGATAACAATAGAAGTCCCTCATTATCTG
>CAWUQD010000020.1:0-22797 GCA_963924495.1 Nemapogon koenigi
ATCAATACTTTTTTTAGAATTTTTTTTACTTATTTTTAATGTAAAGATCTTTAAATTTCCTTTTAAATGAGTCCAAACACGGCCGGTCCACGATGAAATCGGTTGTACCGTAGGTACCAGTTTCGTAGGTATAAATTTTAAAAGTTGGTCCAGGCTTTCCTATGGATCGTAGGTATAGGTGCAGGGACTCAATCGAATCGTCTCAACGATACGAACACGATGGCTTCAATTTCGGCTCGATTTTGGCAAGTCTGGCAAAGTAGGTATTTCAAAGTAGGAGGCAGGTTGATGTATCTCTGCAACCTGCAGAGCTAAACACGTCGTGTTTATGCTCTCCACAACCGCACCAATCTGACGATGCCGAATCCGCTCTCTAAATTCGTCTCAGATGCAACCCTTAATTTTAAATATTTTTGAATATCCACCCACTAACGGCTTCCGGGAACTTTGTTTACATTAACAATAAAATCTGTATTTCCCGAACAAGTTGTCGCGCGCGGAAGTGGGTGGTATCATTCGATAGCCCTTGAGATATGCTATCTTGATGATATTTTTAATTTATAGGTCACCGATCTAGTTCAGGAGCTGTGTGGAATTTATTGATAACTTTTTGTTATATGCTGAATTTTTAGGTTTATAGTCAAATTTTTTAATTCTAATTTTTACAAATCTGACTCACTGTCTATTGTCCTTGGCACTGCACTCACCGCACTATGAAAAATATTTTTTGTTCTATTTTATTTCACGATTTTATTGTTATTTTTTCACTTTTTGTTTTGTAACTTTTCCACGAGAAGTGTCACAGATCTGGATCTAGATCCATGAAATAGTTCTCATCAGCGCGCACACAACGATGTATAACACTTGCTTCCAAACTCAATACTTTAATTTTAAGCGAATTTCTAAGCGAATTCAAATTATCGACGTGTCCAATTAAAAAGAAGGCCGCGCTCGTGTCCAATTAAAAAGAAGGCCGCGCTAGGACTGGGTTAGGTTCCCCCCCGGGGGTGCCCGCCTTGTCGTGGCGGGGGGGCTTAGTAACCGTGGTAGTGCTCGTCACACTATCCACGGTGAAGCTAAGCGGCACCCGAGGTGGAGCCGCTGCGCAGGGGTTCTGTGGGTTTGGCAGGGCTCTTCGCGCATGCGGCTGGAGGCGGACGCCGGTGACGCTTGCGCTGCCGGTCGAAGCATGACCCGACTGCACTTTCCATCGCAGTCGGGTCGCCGCGGTCTCCGGTGGCGGTTGAGGGGGAAATCAGCCGCTGGTCAACCGGGGACCAAGGTGGAAGGCGCAGCAGTTTGTACTCGCTGCTGCGCCAGCTCTGGGTAAAACCAGAGCGAGATGGGGCCTTACGGCCACCCGGCGGCGGGTCGCGGAAGAATGCTAACGCGTCCCCGTGGCCCGCCGACTAACCGGCGAGATGGAGTACCGTGGGGTTTTAGTGGGTTAAAGTCCCACATAACCCGTTCCCTCACCCCCGAGGGCGCGGGTATGCATGATGCATTTCCCCACGTAAAAAAAAAAAAAAAAAAAAAAAAAAGGACTGGGTTAGGTTCCCCCCCGGGGGTGCCCGCCTTGTCGTGGCGGGGGGGCTTAGTAACCGTGGTAGTGCTCGTCACACTATCCACGGTGAAGCTAAGCGGCACCCGAGGTGGAGCCGCTGCGCAGGGGTTCTGTGGATTTGGCAGGGCTCTTCGCGCATGCGGCTGGAGGCGGACGCCGGTGACGCTTGCGCTGCCGGTCGAAGCATGACCCGACTGCACTTTCCATCGCAGTCGGGTCGCCGCGGTCTCCGGTGGCGGTTGAGGGGGAAATCAGCCGCTGCTCAACCGGGGACCAAGGTGGAAGGCGCAGCAGTTTGTACTCGCTGCTGCGCCAGCTCTGGGTAAAACCAGAGCGAGATGGGGCCTTACGGCCACCCGGCGGCGGGTCGCGGAAGAATGCTAACGCGTCCCCGTGGCCCGCCGACTAACCGGCGAGATGGAGTACCGTGGGGTTTTAGTGGGTTAAAGTCCCACATAACCCGTTCCCTCACCCCCGAGGGCGCGGGTATGCATGATGCATTTCCCCACGTAAAAAAAAAAAAAAAAAAAAAAAAAAAAAGGACTGGGTTAGGTTCCCCCCTGGGGGTGTCGCCTTGTCGTGGCGGGGGGGCTCAGTAGCCCCGGGTTCTGTCCCGGGGTGAAACTAAGAACACCCGAGGTGGGTGGGCGCGGTCTTTTGGGCCGCACACCCCACAAAACCGCTCCGGACCGACTCTGGATCAGAGTCCAGCCGGATGCGGTCGGCGACGGGTCCGGTGGGCGCTTTAGTGCGCAGCCGTACGAGCAGTTCACAACTGCTCCGTCGGCAAACCCGTAAACCCTGGAGTCTGGTGATGAAGGGGAACGGGGGCCTTGGCTTAACCGCCTGGGTCGCGAGGAGACAACCTCTATAAAAAATCCCTCAATCCCAAGCTCTAGCGTGGCGAGGGGATGCATGGCTGATGAGGTAGATCAGTCGCGAGCGCTCCCAGGGCACCGGCCGAAACCCTGGGTGTAATTAGGCTTACCCGGGTGCAGGGGGCACCACTCGGGCGGACGGATTACTTCCCCCATACTCGTGGGACTTGATATGGATCCAAATACAAAAAAATTAAATAAAATAGTAAGCGAGAACACGCCCTCAATGGCATGTTTGGAGACGGCGGGGGAGAGCGCGTCTCGCTTAAGAAAGAAGGGAAGAGGAGCTGGAAGGAGCAGCTCCAAGAGGAGCAGGATGGAGGGAGGGTCGGACCTCTCCTCCAATGATGAGTCGGAGCTGAGGGCTCCCATAGGTGCAGGGGCACCAAGAGGACGGGCCACCCGCTTGTCGGCGACCGGAACGAGGTCTTTGGGGGTCTCTAGAGACCCTTCAAGGTCAAGGTCGCCCCCCCTCAGAAGGGTGTCCGCCAGAGGGTCGAAGGAGTCGCTGAGCGGCGAGTCCACCATGACTATGGTGGAAGCGGCGAGGACGAAGCTCAGCGACACGGTGACAAGGATCAGCGGCGGCGGCGCCAGCGAGACCCTTCTCGCTGACGCCATGGACACAGCGGCGGGAATCGTCCGGATGGTGGCGACCGGCTCTGGGAACTTGCATGGCAAATACCAGAGCGCGCTCAAGGCGTCGGCTGATGCCGTAGACAAAACGATGAAGGGGTGCCTGGAGCAGTTGCTGGGCGGCCCCAGGACCTCCACCGAGGACAGGATGAGGCAGGAGGTGCTGAGTCTTGTGGCGGAAATCAACAAACTCAAAAAAGAGGTGATTGAGCTCCGCCAGCAAGCACTGGAGGTCGCAAGGGGAAAGGCTCAGCCCGAGCGGGCGCCCCTTCCGGGGGACGTGGCCAAGGCCGTTCAGGAGGCCGTGCAGGAGGGCATAGCTAACGGAGTGCGCCAGATGGGCGACTTCGTGGCGGCCCGCCTGGCGGAGTTCGAGAGAAGGCTGCCTCGAGAGCCGACTATCCGACCTCCGCTGGCAGGAGACTCTAGGGCGGCTCCCGCAGGTCAGGTGGCTTCGGCAGAAAGACCGGCCCCTGCAAAGAGACCGGCTCCTGCGGGAGGACCGCCCCCTGTGAAGGGACCGGTTCCCAAAAAGGCGCCCAAAAAGGCTGGACAGCCTGCGCCCACGCCTCCCACGGAATGGACCGTGGTGGGTCAGGGGCGCAAGGAAAGGAGGCAGCAGGTTAGGCAGCAGAAGGCTGCTGCCGCTGCTGCTGCCGCCAAGGCCCAGAAGGCGAGGAAGAGGGCGCGGGTCAAGCCGCCACGCACAGCGGCGGTGACCATCACCCTGCTGCCAGCGGCCCTGGAAAAGGGCCTAACGTACGCCTCGGTCCTGACCAAGGCCAGGGAGGAGGTAAGGCTCGAGGACCTGGGCATCCCCGGTATGGGTTTCAAACATACCATTACGGGGGCCAGGTCCTTAGAGCTGTCCGGCCCGGACGGGGGTGAAAAGGCGGACCTTTTGGCGGCTGAGCTGCGGAAGGTGTTCCGCGAAGATGAGGTCCGGTTCTCCAGGCCCGTGAAATGCGCGGATGTGCGCATCGCGAGCCTGGACGACTCGGTCGCTCCCGAGGACGTGGCGCGAGCTATCGCGCGGAGCACCGGCTGCAGCGCAGAGGCCGTAAAGGTGGGTGACATACGCCGACGCACCCCTGCCGGCCTTGGCACGGCCTGGGCGCGTTGCCCGGTGGCGGTGGCCGGCCAACTGGCCGAGAAAGGCCTACACGTGGGATGGATAAAGTCCCACGTGAAGCTACTGCCACCGAGGCCTCTGATGTGCCATAGGTGCCTGGAGAGAGGTCACGCCCGTGCCCTATGCAAAGGAGTCGACCGCAGCGATATGTGCTATCGCTGCGCCGAGAGGGGGCACAAGGCGGCGACCTGCTCTCGCACGCCGCTTTGTCCGGTCTGCCAGTGTGCCGGCAGACCGGCAAACCACGTTGTCGGGGGCGACCGCTGTTCGCCCCCGAAAAAGTCCAGAAGGGCACCGAATGCCGCCGCTGCAGCCGCAATGACCCCGGCTGCGGTCGCGTCGCAAGCCCCTGAGGAGGAGATGTCGGTGGATGCTCCAATACAGAATTCCGCCTAACGCATCTCCTCCAAGGGAACCTGAACCACTCTGCTCGGGCTCAGGACTTGTTCCTGCAGTCTGTGGCGGAGTGGTCCATTGACGTGGCGGTGGTCGCCGAGCCCTACTACGTCCCCCCCAGACATAATTGGGCGGGCGACACACAGGGCTTGGTGGCCATTGTGAGCTCAGGCGCTGCCGACGTCCCGCCTCTCGACGTTGTTGCGAGAGGTCAGGGATACGTGGCGGCCCAGTGGGGTGGTGTTTGTCTGGTCGGGGCGTACTTCTCCCCCAACAGAACCCTCGCCGAATTTGAAACTTTTCTGGGGGATCTGGGGGCCGCAATTGGTCGGCTCCCGGCAACCCCAGTGTTGGTCATGGGCGACCTCAACTCCAAATCGGAGGCTTGGGGTTGCCCTGCAACAGACGTGCGCGGCGAGGTTTTGGGGGAGTGGGCAGTGTCGACGGGCCTCTTAATTCTTAACTTGGGCAATGTCGACACTTGCGTGCGGCAGCACGGGGGGTCAATAGTGGATGTGTCGTTCGCTAGCCCGGCTGCCGCCGCACGGGTTCTGGACTGGAGGGTCTTGGAGGGGGTGGAGACACTGTCGGACCATAGATACATTCGGTTCGACCTCTCTGCCCCCGGTGACGGCTCCGGCGCTGCTCGCCCGGACGGTACCGGAGACGAACCGCGAAAGCGGTGGATACTCCGGCGTCTGGATCGGGCGGCGCTAGAGGAGGCCTCCATAGTCTGGGCCTGGCGGCCCCGACCAACAAACATCGACCCCGATGAAGAGACGGCGTGGCTCCGGAAGGCCATGTCGCATATATGCGACACGGCCATGCCCCGAGCCGGACGGCATCCGCCGAGGCGATCCGTGTACTGGTGGTCGCAGGAGATTGCGGACTTGCGCTCATCGTGCGTCGGTCTGCGCCGCCAGTACGCGAGACACCGGCGAAGGCAGCGGAGGGATGTTACGCAAGATGGCCCGCTGTACGATGCCTACAAGGAGGCGAAGCACAATCTGCAGCGGGCCATCCGCCTGGCCAAGACCCAGGCGCGAGAGGAGCTCCTGGAGACTCTCGATCGGGATCCTTGGGGGCGTCCCTACAAAACGGTGCGAGGAAAACTCCGCACCGGGGAGCCCCCAATAACGACGAGCTCGCACTCCCATAACCCGGGTCTCCGGCGGAGGGTGAGGGGAGTCTCGCCAGCCGCACTTAACGGAGACCCTGGAGGAAGGCGTCGCGGTGGTGTCCGCCACGGCGCCTTAAAAGAGATGGTTACTCCTAACAACCAAGAGGAGGGGCCAAACGGCCAACCGGCGGCGGGCCGCGGAAGACTGCTAACGCGTTCCCGTGACCCGCCGACAACCGGCGCGAAGGACACCGTGGGGTTTTAGTCGGTTGGAGTCCGACATAACCCGCTCTCTCACTCCCGAGGGGGCGGGTATGCATGATGCATTTCCCCACGTAAAAAAAAAAAAAAAAAAAAAGGACTGGGTTAGGTTCCCCCCTGGGGGTGTCGCCTTGTCGTGGCGGGGGGGCTCAGTAGCCCCGGGTTCTGTCCCGGGGTGAAGCTAAGAACACCCGAGGTGGGTGGGCGCGGTCTTTTGGGCCGCACACCCCACAAACCGCTCCGGACCGACTCTGGATCAGAGTCCAGCCGGATGCGGTCGGCGACGGGTCCGGTGGGCGCTTTAGTGCGCAGCCGGACGAGCAGTTTACAACTGCTCCGTCGGCAAACCCGTAAACCCTGGAGTTGGATGTTGTTGATCATGTCCTAGCAGTCCAGCGATGAAAGGGAACGGGGGCCTTGGCTTAGCCGCCCGGGTCGCGAGGAGTCAACCTCTATAAAAAATCCCTCAATCCCAAGCTCTAGCGTGGCGAGGGGATGCATGGCTGATGAGGTGGATCAGTCGCTAGCGCTCCCAGGGCACCGGCCGAAACCCTGGGTGTAATTAGGCTTACCCGGGTGCAGGGGGCACCGCCCGGGTGGACCGTTTATCCGCCATACTCGTGGGAACAACTATGGATCCGAGCAAAACTTTTAAAAAAAAATTACCATCAAGCAGCGTGAGTGGGCCTTCACAGGTAGGCTCGTTGTCGGTGGCGAAGGTCGCCGCTCACGTTGCGGGGAAGGACGTGGGAGGGACTGGGGCGAAGACTCGCCGCAGCTCCTCGAAGAGGAGACGAGTGGGGGAGTTGAGCTCCTCCGACTCGGAATTGGATGTCGTCCGTGGGGGCGGCGACCCGCCGGTCGCCGCCCGCGGGGACGACAGCCAAGTAGTAGCCCCAAGAGGGCGCGATGGCCGCCCCACGGCGGATGCGGTGCGGTCAAGATCGCCGTCCCTAAGGCGCACGACGGCGAAAAAGACCGCCAACACCGTTACGGGAATGGTAAAGGTCAGCGACGCGTACGAGAGGCTCCTGGTGACACGATCTGTCATCCAGGAGTCTGGTCCTGACCGGGTGGCCCTCCAGCGCGCCCTGGACGAATCGGTGGCCATCATCAAGACGGTCTCCGCATACTCGGGAAGTCTGCATGGAAAGTTCCAGCAGGCTCTCAACGGGTCTGCGGAGACCCTGACGGTGGTGATGGAGGGTGTGGGCAAGCTCTCGGAGCCACCCAGGTCCACCGAAGTGGTGGAGCTCCGAAGCCAGGTGGAGACACTGACAGGGGAGGTGGCACGGCTCCGAGAGGCGGCCAAAAAGGCAGCTGAGGCCGCCTTAAGGTATGAAAATGCCCTCAACTCCAGGCCCGCTCCGACCGTGCCGTCGAATCCTGAGGGGGCCCTCACGTCTTCAGACGTTAAGAGGGCCATCCAAGAGGGGATCGCCGAGGCAATGCGCCAAATGGGCGCAATGGTGAACGCTCGCCTCGGCGAGTTCGAGGGCCGGCTTCCGCCGACCCCTACGCTGCGGCCTCCCCTGGCCGGAAAGTCCATGGGTTCTGATCCCAAGACTGTTCCGGCCAAGGGACCGGCGCCTCAAAAGGCGGCCAAGGGGCCGGCGCCTCAAAAGGCGGCCAAGGGGCCGGCGCCTCAACTGGCGCCCAAAAAGGTGGCACAGCCTCCGCCCCCTCCACCGACGGAATGGACCGTGGTGGGCCAGGGGCGGAAAGATAGTAAGCGGCAGAAGAAGCAGCGGAAGGCTGCTGCTGCTGCTGCTTCCGCCAAGGCCCAGCAGGCCAAGAAGATGGCAGCCCAACTGAGGCCCCCCCGCACTGCGGCGGTCACATTGACCCTGCTGCCAGCGGCCGTCGATAAAGGCATGACATATGCCTCGGCCCTGGCACAGGCCAAGTCGGCAGTGCGCCTGGAGGACCTGGGTATCCCCGGGGTCGCGTTCCGGCATACAATCTCGGGTGGCAGGGCCCTGGAGCTGTCCGGTCCGGACAGAGCCGAGAAGGCGGACCTGCTCGTGGCCGAACTGCAGAAAGTGTTCGGGCCAGAAGAGGTGCGAGTGTCCAGGCCCATTAAATGCGTCGACGTACGCATTACGGGCCTGGATGACGAGACCACGCCCGAACACGTGGCACGGGCAATCGCGGAGGTCGCCGGCTGCAGCACTGATGCAGTAAGGGTGGGCGACATCCGCGGCCGCACTCCAGCCAGAACCGGAACGGTCTGGGCGCGATGCCCGGTGGCGGCGGCGGGCCAGCTGTCAAAGCAGGGCCTCTTGCTCAACTGGTGCAGAGTAAAGGTGACAGTGCTGCCATCGAGGCCTCTCATGTGCTATAAATGCCTGGAGAGGGGCCACGCTCGCGCCCAGTGCCAGGGGGTCGACCGCAGCGATACATGTTATCGCTGCGCCCAGAGAGGACACAGAGCGGCTACGTGTTCCGCCACGCCGCTCTGCCCGGTCTGCCAGTCGGCAGGCAGGCCGGCAAACCACGTCGTCGGGGGCGACAGATGCACGCCCCCGAAGAGACAAAGAGGTCGAAAAGCGGCAGCTGCATTTGCCCCAGCTGCCGCTGGGCCGCAAGCCCCTGAGGAGATGTCGGTGGATCCACTACAGGCCTCCGGCTAAGGCATCTCCTCCAGGGGAATCTGAACCACTCCGCGCGGGCTCAGGACTTATTCCTGCAGTCCGTGGCGGAGTGGTCAATTGACGTGGCGGTGGTCGCCGAGCCCTATGTTGTCCCCCCCAGACATAACTGGGCGGGCGACACTCAGGGCTTGGTGGCCATAGTGAGTTCTGGCGCCGCCGACGTCCCGCCTCTCGACGTTATTGCGAGAGGGCAGGGGTACGTGGCGGCCCAGTGGGGTGGTGTTTGTTTGGTCGGGGCATACTTCTCCCCCAATAGAACCCTCGCCGAGTTCGAGACGTATCTGGGTGAACTGGGGGTCGCCATTGGGCGACTCCCGGCGACCCCAGTACTGGTCATGGGCGACCTCAATGCCAAATGCTTGGCTTGGGGTTGCCCCGCAACTGACGCGCGCGGCGAGGTTTTGGAGGAGTGGGCAGTGTCGACGGGTTTACTGATCATGAACGTGGGCACCGTCGACACTTGCGTGCGGCAGCATGGAGGCTCAATAGTGGACGTTTCGTTTGCTAGCCCGGCTGCCGCCGCACGGGTTCTGGACTGGAGGGTCCTAGAGGGGGTGGAGACACTGTCGGATCACCGATATATTCGGTTCGACCTCTCCGCCCCCGGGGACGGCTCGGGCGCTGCTCGTCCGGACGGTACCGGAGACGAACCGCGAAAGCGGTGGATACTCCGGCGTCTGGATCGGGCAGCCCTGAAGGAGGCCTCCATTGTCCAGGCCTGGCAGCCCCGGCCGATGGCAGACATCGACCCTGACGCGGAGACGGCCTGGTTTCGGGAGGCCATGTCGCAGATATGCGACACGGCCATGCCCCGAGCCGGAAGGCATCCGCCGAGGCGGTCCGTGTACTGGTGGTCGCAGGAGATTGCGGACTTGCGCACATCGTGCGTCGGTCTGCGCCGCCAGTACGCGAGACACCGGCGCAGGCAGCGGAGGGACATCGCGCAAGATGGCCCGCTGTACGACGCCTACAAGGAGGCGAAGCATAATCTGCAGCGGGCCATCCGCCTGGCGAAGACCCGGGCTCGAGAGGAGCTCCTGGAGACCCTCGATCGGGATCCTTGGGGGCGTCCCTACAAAACGGTGCGAGGGAAACTCCGCATCGGGGAGCCCCCAATAACGACGAGTCTCCAGCCTCGGCTGCTGGACGAGGTGGTGTCCGCTCTTTTTCCGGGGCGGATCGCATACGATCCCCTCGACGAGGCGCCTCCGGAGGAAGAGGACAACGAAGCAGGCGAGGTTCCGGCTGTCACGCCGGAGGAGTTGAAGGCGGCCACCAACAGGCTCCGGCGGAAAACAACGGCGCCGGGGCCTGACGGAATCCCGGGACGCGCCTGGGTTTTGGCCATGCCGCAACTGGGGGGTCGGCTGAACGGGCTGTATGACGCGTGTCTGCAGTCCGGCCGGTTCCCCACCGAGTGGAAGACGGGCAGACTCGTCCTTCTGAGGAAGGAAGGGCGCCCCGCGGACTCTCCCTCTGCTTATCGCCCCATTGTGTTGCTGGATGAGGCGGGAAAACTGTTCGAGAGAATAGTGGCTTCCCGCCTCTTGACGCACCTGAGCCGTGTCGGTCCCGATCTGTCGGACCACCAGTTTGGTTTCCGAGAAGGCCGATCGACACTGGACGCGATCACTCGCGTGCGGTCCTTCTCGGAACAGGTGGTCTCCCGGGGCGGAGTGGCGGTGGCGGTGTCGCTCGACATTGCCAACGCCTTTAACACTCTGCCCTGGGACCGCGTCGGAGAGGCGCTCCGTTACCACGGAGTGCCTCGGTACTTGCGGCGACTGATCGGCAATTATTTGTCCGACAGGTGCGTCACTTACATGGGGCGAAACAACGCGCCGATGCGGAGGGAGATGGTGTGCGGTGTTCCGCAGGGTTCGGTCTTAGGACCGCTCCTGTGGAACATCGGATACGATTGGGTGTTGCGGGGCCCACTGCCTCCGGAACTGGGTGTCGTCTGCTACGCGGACGACACACTGCTCTTGTCCGGGGGTAGATCCTTCGAGGAGTCTGCCCGTCGCGCTACGACGGGGGTGGCACTGGTCGTCGGTAGGATTAGGAGGGTGGGACTCAAGGTGGCCCTCAACAAGTCGGAGGCCCTGTGTTTTCACGGGTGCCAACGACGGCCACCGGTAGGGTCCCACTTCCTCGTAGATGGGGTCCGCGTCGAGTTCAGGTCCGGGATGAAATATCTCGGACTGGTGCTCGACGGTCGCTGGAGCTTCCGGGAACACTTTCGTCTCCTGGCCCCCCGGCTCATGGGAGCAGCCAATGCCCTCGGGCGACTGCTGCCCAATCTCGGGGGTCCGAGTGTGGGATGCCGCCGCCTCTATATGGGAGTGGTGCGATCGATGGCTTTGTACGGCGCCCCGGTGTGGTACAACGCCCTGGTGGCTAACGAGCAGAACAAGGCCCTGCTGCGAAGACCGCAGCGGGCAATAGCCACCAGGGCTATCCGGGGCTATCGCACCATCTCTTACGAGGCGGCGTGCGCGCTGGCGGGGTCGCTACCCTGGGATCTGGAGGCGCTGGCCCTCGCGTCAATGTTTGATTGGCGTGAGGACGTCAGGGCCAGGGATTTGCGACCTACGCCAGCAGAGACGAACTACCGGAGGCTCCGTTTTCGGCGGCTGGTGATGGACGAATGGCGGGAGCGCTTGGAGCGCCCCACCGCCGGCCACCGGACCGTCGAAGCTCTCCGCCCCGTCATTGACGATTGGGTGGAGAGGCGACATGGACCCCTCACCTTCCGGCTGGCGCAGGTGCTCTCGGGACATGGGTGTTTCGGGAAGTACCTGTGTCAGATTGCCCGGAGGGAGCCGACGGCGCAGTGCCACCACTGCGACGGCTGCGACGAGGACTCGGCGCAGCACACGCTGGAGGAGTGCCCCGCATGGGCCGAGCGGCGCCGGGAACTCGCCGCAGCCATCGAAGAAGACGTGACGCTGCCGGCCTTGGTGAAAGCCATGGTCGGCAGCGAAGAAGCTTGGGCGGCGGCCTCCTCGTTCTGCGAGGAGGTCATGTCGCAGAAGGAGGAGGCGGAGCGGCAAAGGGAGGGAGATCCCGAAGCCGCTGATATCCGCCAACGGCGAAGGGGAGTGCGCAGGCGCCAATACCTCCAGCTGGCACTCCCATAACTCGGGTCTCTGGCGGTCGGTGGGGGGGTCCACCGGCCGCATCCATCTAACAGAGATCGCGAGGGCAGGCGCAGCAGTGGTACTCCCTGCTGCGCCTGAGCAGATTGCTCTGCAAAGAGGTGGGGCCTTACGGCCACCCGGCGGCGGGTCGCGGAAGAATGCTAACGCGTCCCCGTGGCCCGCCGACCACCGGCGCGATGGAGTACCGTGGGGTTTTAGTGGGTTAAAGTCCCACATAACCCGTTCCCTCACTCCCGAGGGCGCGGGTATGCATGATGCATTTCCCCACGTAAAAAAAAAAAAAAAAAGGGTTAGGTTCCCCCCCGGGGGTGCCCGCCTTGTCGTGGCGGGGGGGCTTAGTAACCGTGGTAGTACTCGCCACACTATCCACGGTGAAGCTAAGCGGCACCCGAGGTGGAGCCGCTGTGTAGGGGCTCTGTGGCATCGGCAGGGCTCCCCGCATAAGCGGCTAGGTGGGAGCGGTCGTGTGGTCTCCTGTGCGGCCGTTCCGAGGTGGGGCTCTGGGGTCAGCCGTGTCGTCATGAGCCGCGGCACGGCTGACTCTAGAACAAGGTATGCCGCTCCGCTGGGCTCTGGGTGTTCCAGCAGAGTCCATTGCGGATGCGGCTATATACGGGGTCGGCTGTTCCCCATGGCAGCCGACCTGTGGAATCGGTCGCGCTTTCAAGCGCGGCCTTCTCCGAGCTGGAACCGGTGGCACTTACCGGTTGGAGGGGTGTTGTTGAAGATGTGACCGGCCGTGCGGGCTTTCCGTGCGGCCGGTACTGAGGTGGTGGTCTGGGGTTGGACGTGCCGCTAAGTGCGCGGCACGGCCGGTCCGAGACCAAATATGAAGATGTCACCGGCCGTGCGGCCTGGTTTTTGGGATGGGGTTTTGGGTCGGTCGTACTGTCTTCGCTCGCGGTGCGGCCGACTCGAGCCAAAGGATGAGGGAAGTTGTTACCGGCCGTGCGGGTTTTTCCCGTGCGGCCGGTTCCGAGGTGGGGTCCGGGGTCGGTCGTGCTGCTATGTCGCGGCGCGGCTGGCCCGAGACCAAAAAGGTGTTACCGGTCGTGCGGGTTTTTCCGTGCGGCCGGTTCCGAGGTGGGGTCCGGGGTCGGTCGTGCTGCTTTGTTTTGCGGCACGGCCGGCCAGAGACCAAATGTCGTTAGAGGTGTTACCGGCCGTGCGGGTTTTCCGTGCGGCCGGTTCCGAGGTGGGGTCCGGGGTCGGACGTGCCGATTAGAGCGTTAAGATCGCGGCACGTTCGGCTCGAGACTGAAGCTGTTGCCGGTCGTGCTGCTCTGTCGCGGTGCGGCCGGTTTGAGATGGGGTCCGGGGTCGGTCGTGCTGCTCTGTCGCGGCGCGGCCGGCCCGTGGCCAAATGTGATGGAAGGTGTTACCGGCCGTGCTGCTCTGTCGCGGTGCGGCCGGTTTCGAGAGGGGGTCCGGGGTCGGTCGTGCTGCTCTGTCGCGGCGCGGCCGGCCTGCGGCCAAATGTGATGGAAGGTGTTACCGGCCGTGCTGCCCTGTCGCGGTGCGGCCGGTTTCGAGATGGGTCCAGGGTCGGTCGTGCTGCTCTGTCGCAGTGCGGTCGGCCCGAAGACAAAAAATGAGATGGTAGGTGTTACCGGTCGTGCTGCTCTGTCGCGGTGCGGCCGGTTTCGAGGTGGGGTCTGGGGTCGGACGTGCCGTTATGAGCGCGGCACGGCCGACTCGGGACCAAGGTTGGTTGTAGGTGCGACCGGCCGTGCGTGCCTTTTCGTGCGGTCGGTCGGGAGATGGGGTCGGCTGTGCTTCGTGGTGCAGCTGACCAGAAGAGGCAGGATAGGTCGTGCCTTCGGGTGCGGCCCTTCCGAGGCGGTCGCCGGTGGCGCAGCTTGCGCTGCCGTTCGAACCATGACCCGATTGCACTTTCCATCGCGGTCGGGTCGCCGCGGTCTCCGGTGGCGGTTGAGGGGGAAATCAGCCGCTGCTCAACCGGAGACCAAGGTGGAAGGCGCAGCAGTTTGTACTCGCTGCTGCGCCTGCTCTGGGTAAAACCAGAGCGAGATGGGGCCTTACGGCCACCCGGCGGCGGGTCGCGGAAGAATGCTAACGCGTCCCCGTGGCCCGCCGACTAACCGGCGAGATGGAGTACCGTGGGGTTTTAGTGGGTTAAAGTCCCACATAACCCGTTCCCTCACCCCCGAGGGCGCGGGTATGCATGATGCATTTCCCCACGTAAAAAAAAAAAAAAAAAAAAAAAGGACTGGGTTAGGTTCCCCCCCGGGGGTGCCCGCCTTGTCGTGGCGGGGGGGCTTAGTAACCGTGGTAGTACTCGCCACACTATCCACGGTGAAGCTAAGCGGCACCCGAGGTGGAGCCGCTGTGTAGGGGCTCTGTGGCATCGGCAGGGCTCCCCGCATAAGCGGCTAGGTGGGAGCGGTCGTGTGGTCTCCTGTGCGGCCGTTCCGAGGTGGGGCTCTGGGGTCAGCCGTGTCGTCATGAGCCGCGGCACGGCTGACTCTAGAACAAGGTATGCCGCTCCGCTGGGCTCTGGGTGTTCCAGCAGAGTCCATTGCGGATGCGGCTATATACGGGGTCGGCTGTTCCCCATGGCAGCCGACCTGTGGAATCGGTCGCGCTTTCGAGCGCGGCCTTCTCCGAGCTGGAACCGGTGGCACTTACCGGTTGGAGGGGTGTTGTTGAAGATGTGACCGGCCGTGCGGGCTTTCCGTGCGGCCGGTACTGAGGTGGTGGTCTGGGGTTGGACGTGCCGCTAAGTGCGCGGCACGGCCGGTCCGAGACCAAATATGAAGATGTCACCGGCCGTGCGGCCTGGTTTTTGGGATGGGGTTTTGGGTCGGTCGTACTGTCTTCGCTCGCGGTGCGGCCGACTCGAGCCAAAGGATGAGGGAAGTTGTTACCGGCCGTGCGGGTTTTTCCCGTGCGGCCGGTTCCGAGGTGGGGTCCCGGGTCGGTCGTGCTGCTATGTCGCGGCGCGGCTGGCCCGAGACCAAAAAGGTGTTACCGGTCGTGCGGGTTTTTCCGTGCGGCCGGTTCCGAGGTGGGGTCCGGGGTCGGTCGTGCTGCTTTGTTTGCGGCACGGCCGGCCAGAGACCAAATGTCGTTAGAGGTGTTACCGGCCGTGCGGGTTTTCCGTGCGGCCGGTTCCGAGGTGGGGTCCGGGGTCGGACGTGCCGATTAGAGCGTTAAGATCGCGGCACGTTCGGCTCGAGACTGAAGCTGTTGCCGGTCGTGCTGCTCTGTCGCGGTGCGGCCGGTTTGAGATGGGGTCCGGGGTCGGTCGTGCTGCTCTGTCGCGGCGCGGCCGGCCCGTGGCCAAATGTGATGGAAGGTGTTACCGGCCGTGCTGCTCTGTCGCGGTGCGGCCGGTTTCGAGAGGGGGTCCGGGGTCGGTCGTGCTGCTCTGTCGCGGCGCGGCCGGCCTGCGGCCAAATGTGATGGAAGGTGTTACCGGCCGTGCTGCCCTGTCGCGGTGCGGCCGGTTTCGAGATGGGTCCAGGGTCGGTCGTGCTGCTCTGTCGCAGTGCGGTCGGCCCGAAGACAAAAAATGAGATGGTAGGTGTTACCGGTCGTGCTGCTCTGTCGCGGTGCGGCCGGTTTCGAGGTGGGGTCTGGGGTCGGACGTGCCGTTATGAGCGCGGCACGGCCGACTCGGGACCAAGGTTGGTTGTAGGTGCGACCGGCCGTGCGTGCCTTTTCGTGCGGTCGGTCGGGAGATGGGGTCGGCTGTGCTTCGTGGTGCAGCTGACCAGAAGAGGCAGGATAGGTCGTGCCTTCGGGTGCGGCCCTTCCGAGGCGGTCGCCGGTGGCGCAGCTTGCGCTGCCGTTCGAACCATGACCCGATTGCACTTTCCATCGCGGTCGGGTCGCCGCGGTCTCCGGTGGCGGTTGAGGGGGAAATCAGCCGCTGCTCAACCGGAGACCAAGGTGGAAGGCGCAGCAGTTTGTACTCGCTGCTGCGCCTGCTCTGGGTAAAACCAGAGCGAGATGGGGCCTTACGGCCACCCGGCGGCGGGTCGCGGAAGAATGCTAACGCGTCCCCGTGGCCCGCCGACTAACCGGCGAGATGGAGTACCGTGGGGTTTTAGTGGGTTAAAGTCCCACATAACCCGTTCCCTCACCCCCGAGGGCGCGGGTATGCATGATGCATTTCCCCACGTAAAAAAAAAAAAAAAAAAAAAAGGACTGGGTTAGGTTCCCCCCCGGGGGTGCCCGCCTTGTCGTGGCGGGGGGGCTTAGTAACCGTGGTAGTGCTCGTCACACTATCCACGGTGAAGCTAAGCGGCACCCGAGGTGGAGCCGCTGCGCAGGGGTTCTGTGGGTTTGGCAGGGCTCTTCGCGCATGCGGCTGGAGGCGGACGCCGGTGACGCTTGCGCTGCCGGTCGAAGCATGACCCGACTGCACTTTCCATCGCAGTCGGGTCGCCGCGGTCTCCGGTGGCGGTTGAGGGGGAAATCAGCCGCTGCTCAACCGGGGACCAAGGTGGAAGGCGCAGCAGTTTGTACTCGCTGCTGCGCCAGCTCTGGGTAAAACCAGAGCGAGATGGGGCCTTACGGCCACCCGGCGGCGGGTCGCGGAAGAATGCTAACGCGTCCCCGTGGCCCGCCGACTAACCGGCGAGATGGAGTACCGTGGGGTTTTAGTGGGTTAAAGTCCCACATAACCCGTTCCCTCACCCCCGAGGGCGCGGGTATGCATGATGCATTTCCCCACGTTCTGGGTTAGGTTCCCCCCTGGGGGTGTCGCCTTGTCGTGGCGGGGGGGCTCAGTAGCCCCGGGTTCTGTCCCGAGGTGAAGCTAAGAACACCCGAGGTGGGTGGGCGCGGTCTTTTGGGCCGCACACCCCACAAACCGCTCCGGACCGACTCTGGATCAGAGTCCAGCCGGATGCGGTCGGCGACGGGTCCGGTGGGCGCTTTAGTGCGCAGCCGGACGAGCAGTTCACAACTGCTCCGTCGGCAAACCCGTAAACCCTGGAGTCTGGTGATGAAGGGGAACGGGGGCCTTGGCTTAACCGCCTGGGTCGCGAGGAGACAACCTCTATAAAAAATCCCTCAATCCCAAGCTCTAGCGTGGCGAGGGGATGCATGGCTGATGAGGTAGATCAGTCGCGAGCGCTCCCAGGGCACCGGCCGAAACCCTGGGTGTAATTAGGCTTACCCGGGTGCAGGGGGCACCACTCGGGCGGACGGATTACTTCCCCCATACTCGTGGGACTTGATATGGATCCAAATACAAAAAAATTAAATAAAATAGTAAGCGAGAACACGCCCTCAATGGCATGTTTGGAGACGGCGGGGGAGAGCGCGTCTCGCTTAAGAAAGAAGGGAAGAGGAGCTGGAAGGAGCAGCTCCAAGAGGAGCAGGATGGAGGGAGGGTCGGACCTCTCCTCCAATGATGAGTCGGAGCTGAGGGCTCCCATAGGTGCAGGGGCACCAAGAGGACGGGCCACCCGCTTGTCGGCGACCGGAACGAGGTCTTTGGGGGTCTCTAGAGACCCTTCAAGGTCAAGGTCGCCCCCCCTCAGAAGGGTGTCCGCCAGAGGGTCGAAGGAGTCGCTGAGCGGCGAGTCCACCATGACTATGGTGGAAGCGGCGAGGACGAAGCTCAGCGACACGGTGACAAGGATCAGCGGCGGCGGCGCCAGCGAGACCCTTCTCGCTGACGCCATGGACACAGCGGCGGGAATCGTCCGGATGGTGGCGACCGGCTCTGGGAACTTGCATGGCAAATACCAGAGCGCGCTCAAGGCGTCGGCTGATGCCGTAGACAAAACGATGAAGGGGTGCCTGGAGCAGTTGCTGGGCGGCCCCAGGACCTCCACCGAGGACAGGATGAGGCAGGAGGTGCTGAGTCTTGTGGCGGAAATCAACAAACTCAAAAAAGAGGTGATTGAGCTCCGCCAGCAAGCACTGGAGGTCGCAAGGGGGAAGGCTCAGCCCGAGCGGGCGCCCCTTCCGGGGGACGTGGCCAAGGCCGTTCAGGAGGCCGTGCAGGAGGGCATAGCTAACGGAGTGCGCCAGATGGGCGACTTCGTGGCGGCCCGCCTGGCGGAGTTCGAGAGAAGGCTGCCTCGAGAGCCGACTATCCGACCTCCGCTGGCAGGAGACTCTAGGGCGGCTCCCGCAGGTCAGGTGGCTTCGGCAGAAAGACCGGCCCCTGCAAAGAGACCGGCTCCTGCGGGAGGACCGCCCCCTGTGAAGGGACCGGTTCCCAAAAAGGCGCCTAAAAAGGCTGGACAGCCTGCGCCCACGCCTCCCACGGAATGGACCGTGGTGGGTCAGGGGCGCAAGGAAAGGAGGCAGCAGGTTAGGCAGCAGAAGGCTGCTGCCGCTGCTGCTGCCGCCAAGGCCCAGAAGGCGAGGAAGAGGGCGCGGGTCAAGCCGCCACGCACAGCGGCGGTGACCATCACCCTGCTGCCAGCGGCCCTGGAAAAGGGCCTAACGTACGCCTCGGTCCTGACCAAGGCCAGGGAGGAGGTAAGGCTCGAGGACCTGGGCATCCCCGGTATGGGTTTCAAACATACCATTACAGGGGCCAGGTCCTTAGAGCTGTCCGGCCCGGACGGGGGTGAAAAGGCGGACCTTTTGGCGGCTGAGCTGCGGAAGGTGTTCCGCGAAGACGAGGTCCGGTTCTCCAGGCCCGTGAAATGCGCGGATGTGCGCATCGCGAGCCTGGACGACTCGGTCGCTCCCGAGGACGTGGCGCGGGCTATCGCGCGGAGCACCGGCTGCAGCGCAGAGGCCGTAAAGGTGGGTGACATACGCCGACGCACCCCTGCCGGCCTTGGCACGGCCTGGGCGCGTTGCCCGGTGGCGGTGGCCGGCCAACTGGCCGAGAAAGGCCTACACGTGGGATGGATAAAGTCCCACGTGAAGCTACTGCCACCGAGGCCTCTGATGTGCCATAGGTGCCTGGAGAGAGGTCACGCCCGTGCCCTATGCAAAGGAGTCGACCGCAGCGATATGTGCTATCGCTGCGCCGAGAGGGGGCACAAGGCGGCGACCTGCTCTCGCACGCCGCTTTGTCCGGTCTGCCAGTGTGCCGGCAGACCGGCAAACCACGTTGTCGGGGGCGACCGCTGTTCGCCCCCGAAAAAGTCCAGAAGGGCACCGAATGCCGCCGCTGCAGCCGCAATGACCCCGGCTGCGGTCGCGTCGCAGGCCCCTGAGGAGGAGATGTCGGTGGATGCTCCAATACAGAATTCCGCCTAACGCATCTCCTCCAAGGGAACCTGAACCACTCTGCTCGGGCTCAGGACTTGTTCCTGCAGTCTGTGGCGGAGTGGTCCATTGACGTGGCGGTGGTCGCCGAGCCCTACTACGTCCCCCCCAGACATAATTGGGCGGGCGACACACAGGGCTTGGTGGCCATTGTGAGCTCAGGCGCTGCCGACGTCCCGCCTCTCGACGTTGTTGCGAGAGGTCTGGGATACGTGGCGGCCCAGTGGGGTGGTGTTTGTCTGGTCGGGGCGTACTTCTCCCCCAACAGAACCCTCGCCGAATTTGAAACTTTTCTGGGGGATCTGGGGGCCGCAATTGGTCGGCTCCCGGCAACCCCAGTGTTGGTCATGGGCGACCTCAACTCCAAATCGGAGGCTTGGGGTTGCCCTGCAACAGACGTGCGCGGCGAGGTTTTGGGGGAGTGGGCAGTGTCGACGGGCCTCTTAATTCTTAACTTGGGCAATGTCGACACTTGCGTGCGGCAGCACGGGGGGTCAATAGTGGATGTGTCGTTCGCTAGCCCGGCTGCCGCCGCACGGGTTCTGGACTGGAGGGTCTTGGAGGGGGTGGAGACACTGTCGGACCATAGATACATTCGGTTCGACCTCTCTGCCCCCGGTGACGGCTCCGGCGCTGCTCGCCCGGACGGTACCGGAGACGAACCGCGAAAGCGGTGGATACTCCGGCGTCTGGATCGGGCGGCGCTAGAGGAGGCCTCCATAGTCTGGGCCTGGCGGCCCCGACCGACAAACATCGACCCCGATGAAGAGACGGCGTGGCTCCGGAAGGCCATGTCGCATATATGCGACACGGCCATGCCCCGAGCCGGACGGCATCCGCCGAGGCGATCCGTGTACTGGTGGTCGCAGGAGATTGCGGACTTGCGCTCATCGTGCGTCGGTCTGCGCCGCCAGTACGCGAGACACCGGCGAAGGCAGCGGAGGGATGTTACGCAAGATGGCCCGCTGTACGATGCCTACAAGGAGGCGAAGCACAATCTGCAGCGGGCCATCCGCCTGGCCAAGACCCAGGCGCGAGAGGAGCTCCTGGAGACTCTCGATCGGGATCCTTGGGGGCGTCCCTACAAAACGGTGCGAGGAAAACTCCGCACCGGGGAGCCCCCAATAACGACGAGTCTCCAGCCTCGACTGCTGGACGAGGTGGTGTCCGCTCTTTTTCCGGGGCGGATCGCTTACGATCCCCTCGACGAGGCGCCTCCGGAGGAAGAGGACAACGAAGCAGGAGAGGTTCCGGCAGTCACGCCGGAGGAGCTGAAGGCGGCCACCGACAGGCTTCGGCGGAAAACCACGGCGCCGGGGACTGACGGGATCCCGGGACGCGCCTGGGTCTTGGCCATGCCGCAACTGGGGGGTCGGCTGAACGGGCTGTACGACGCGTGTCTGCAGTCCGGCCGATTCCCTACTGAGTGGAAGACGGGCAGACTCGTCCTTCTGAGGAAGGAAGGGCGCCCCGCGGACTCTCCCTCTGCTTATCGCCCCATTGTGTTGCTGGACGAGGCGGGAAAACTGTTCGAGAGGATAGTGGCTTCCCGCCTCTTGACGCACCTGAGCCGTGTTGGTCCCGATCTGTCGGACCACCAGTTTGGTTTCCGAGAAGGCCGATCGACGTTGGACGCGATCATTCGTGTGCGGTCCTTCTCGGAACAGGTGGTCTCCCGGGGCGGAGTGGCGGTGGCGGTGTCACTTGACATTGCCAACGCCTTTAACACTCTGCCCTGGGACCGCGTCGGTGAGGCGCTCCGTTACCATGGAGTGCCTCGGTACTTGCGGCGGCTGATCGGCAACTATTTGTCCGACAGGTGCGTCACGTACATGGGGCGAAACAACACGCCGTTGCGGAGGGAGATGGTGTGCGGTGTTCCGCAGGGTTCGGTCTTAGGACCGCTCCTGTGGAACATCGGATACGATTGGGTGCTGCGGGGCCCACTGCCCCCGGAACTGGGTGTCGTCTGCTACGCGGACGACACACTGCTCTTGTCCGGGGGTAGATCCTTCGAGGAGGCTGCCCGTCGCGCAGCGACGGGGGTGGCACTGGTCGTCGGTAGGATTAGGAGGGTGGGACTCAAGGTGGCCCTCAACAAGTCGGAGGCCCTGTGTTTTCACGGGTGCCAACGACGGCCACCGGTAGAGTCCCACTTCCTCGTTGATGGGGTCCGTGTCGGGTTCAAGTCCGGGATGAAATATCTCGGACTGGTGCTCGACGGTCGCTGGAGCTTCCGGGAGCACTTTCGTCTCCTGGCCCCCCGACTCATGGGAGCAGCCAATGCCCTCGGGCGACTGCTGCCCAATCTCGGGGGTCCGAGTGTGGGATGCCGCCGCCTCTATATGGGAGTGGTGCGATCGATGGCGTTGTACGGCGCCCCGGTGTGGTACAACGCCCTGGTGGCTAACGAGCAGAACAAAGCCCTGCTGCGAAGACCGCAGCGGGCAATGGCCACCAGGGCTATCCGGGGCTATCGCACCATCTCTTACGAGGCGGCGTGCGCGCTGGCGGGGTCGCTACCCTGGGATCTGGAGGCGCTGGCCCTCGCGTCAATGTTTGATTGGCGTGAGGACGTCAGAGCCAGGGACTTGCGACCTACGCCAGCGGAGACGAGATACCGGAGGCTCCGTTTTCGACGGCTGGTGATGGTCGAATGGCAGGAGCGCATGGAGCGCCCTACCGCCGGCCATCGGACCGTCGATGCTCTCCGCCCCGTCATCGGGGAGTGGGTGGAGAGGCGACACGGACCCCTGACCTTCCGGCTGACGCAGGTGCTCTCGGGACATGGGTGTTTCGGGAAGTACCTGTGTCGGATTGCTCAAAGGGAGCCGACGACGCAGTGCCACCACTGCGACGGCTGCGACGAAGACTCGGCGCAGCATACGCTGGAGGAGTGCCCCGCATGGGACGAGCAGCGTCGAGAACTCGCCGCAGCCATCGAAGAAGATGTCTCGCTGCCAGCCCTTCTAAGGGCAATGTCCGGCAACGAGGATGCCTGGACGGCCGCTGCCTCCTTCTGTGAGACTGTCATGTCCCAGAAGGAGGAGGCGGAACGGGAGAGGGAAATTGATCCCTCTTCCGACATCATCCGCCAACGGCGGAGGGGAGTGCGTCGGCGTCAATACGCCAAGCTCGCACTCCCATAACCCGGGTCTCCGGCGGAGGGTGAGGGGAGTCTCGCCAGCCGCACTTAACGGAGACCCTGGAGGAAGGCGTCGCGGTGGTGTCCGCCACGGCGCCTTAAAAGAGATGGTTACTCCTAACAACCAAGAGGAGGGGCCAAACGGCCAACCGGCGGCGGGCCGCGGAAGACTGCTAACGCGTTCCCGTGACCCGCCGACAACCGGCGCGAAGGACACCGTGGGGTTTTAGTCGGTTGGAGTCCGACATAACCCGCTCTCTCACTCCCGAGGGGGCGGGTATGCATGATGCATTTCCCCACGTAAAAAAAAAAAAAAAAAAGGACTGGGTTAGGTTAGGTTAGGTTAGGTTAGGTTAGGTTAGGTTAGGTTAGGTTAGGTTAGGTTAGGTTAGGTTAGGTTAGGTTAGGTTAGGTTAGGTTAGGTTAGGTTAGGTTAGGTTAGGTTAGGTTAGGTTAGGTTAGGTTAAGTTAGGTTAGGTTAGGTTAGGTTAGGTTAGGTTAGGTTAGGTTAGGTTAGGTTAGGTTAGGTTAGGTTAGGTTAGGTTAGGTTAGGTTAGGTTAGGTTAGGTTAGGTTAGGTTAGGTTAGGTTAGGTTAGGTTAGGTTAGGTTAGGTTAGGTTAGGTTAGGTTAGGTTAGG
>CAWUQD010000021.1:0-16500 GCA_963924495.1 Nemapogon koenigi
GTCCAGTAAAGCACACGTAGTAATTCCGTGTATCTTCACTTCAATAAAAGGTGTCAGAGACGAAATAGAGGGACCTTCAATTTCCTCGGCGGCTAGCATAGTCCCGGTGTTTAGTTGTTGTTGCCTCACATCTTGTGATGGCTGTTGTCTATTTCGCAAGGCATATCCATGCGTTGGCTGCTGAGCGACCATTGATGAGTCTCTTCTCTCAGAGTTTTGAAACGTCGGTCTCTGAGTGGGCGTCGAGAAATTATTTCCTCTTCCAGCAGAAAACATGGGTTCCATAGGGCGTATTGGCGGTGGGAACCTACGTGAGGGTCCAGACGTAACTGGTGTTGAAAAAACGTCAGTTGGTGCCCGTCGATCACTGAATTGACTTTCGAAATGCACAATTGGTGCATTTTGGGTCTCGTCACGGAAATCACCCCGCGAGCAAGTATGTGGACAAGTGTCCTTATCGCCAACCGTTTGTATTTTTAAAGGCAATGATAAGTGTTGTGACTGAGAGTTAAAAATCTCATATTCTTGTTTGGCCGCATTTTTAAAATCTTTTAAGGTGGTAAACAATTGCGTACCAAATTTCCGCTTATTATAAAAGGACAATGTGGATAATATTTGTTTAATAATAATTGACTCATTCGTAATTTCGGCTTTCTTTGCTAATAGAGTCATTCGATATATGAAATCTAAAGTGCTTTCATCTTGATTTTGCCTTGATGTATAAAATTGAGCAGCATAATCAGTCTGGGTGCTGAATTCTTCCCTTAATACTTGTAAAACTTCATTATAAGTCGTAGAAGCATCACAATTAGTTTTAAAAAAATTAAGAGCTGGGCCTGTTAAATAGTTTATAATGATGAGAGCTTTAGTTTCATCAGTCCATGAATTCAAGGCACTTAGTGTTGAAAATTGGGTCAAAAAATTTTCAAAGGAAGTCGAGATTCCGTCGTATCTCGATGTTGAGGACATTTTATTAATTTCAAACCACTTAGCTTTATATATTATCCTCTTGTTTCTTATTATTTTTTCTGTCGAATTATACTTCAAGTTCCAACAACTCCGTAACAGCTTCTTGTCTCCACAAAACTGCAATCTGGGTATACCTTCTTCTTCTTCTCTTGGTACACTCGCGATTTTACACTAATCCCGAATATACACTATACTATGATATATTATTAAATTATTTTTTATATCACGTAAATACCGTATTTTAAATATATATACCCGATCAATACAATATTATCAATCGAATATATACTACCCGGCGCCTCCACCATATAACGGGTTTTAAGGCGATTTCAATGATAAGAGTAGGTTTTTATTTTAATATATATATTTCAGTGAGTCCTATTTTACATCATTCCAGCGTTGCTGATGCCGGACTCTCTTCAGTCTCGAATTCTACAGAGCTTCAAATATAGTTTATAATTATTTGAAACTCTGTCCAAAAGATTAGTTGCCAGTATTAAAACATACAGCCAGTATTTTCTACAAAAAGTATGAATGAGTGCTCATACTTTACACATAGGAAAACAAACATAGAAAATATTTTCTTTTCTAATCTATAATCATGTATAATGTAGATTTGATAAAACAAGGTCATGTTTCTTTGTGTTTTCTTGAAATTAGTAATCCTCGGAGTAAACAAAATGAACATTTCTTTTCACAATTACTTCTCCCTTTTGTTTGTTCTTTTACAGGCCCTTAGGTTTGTTTAGACCGCACTAAAGTGGTAACATTACTTACAGCGACTATACAAAGATACATAGTATCACAAGTACCTAGTTGCATTTTATGTTTGACCTGATGGGATATAAAAAACCGGCCAAGTACGAATCGGACCCGCACACGAAGGGTTCCGTCAACTCAATAGTCTAAGGTCAGACCAAGTTTGATGGCATGGCGCAGGAATAAATTGGAACACTTTAAGTCGACGCATCACAGCGCAACGAACTCAGTTTTAAACCCGACTTATTTTGTCCATGTCTCTTTATAAATATGTAAGCAAGATGGACTACTATTAAAATCGATAAGATAACCAAGGATAAGATAAGATAGACCAAGATTTACGTACCAGAAACATGAGGAAGTACGATTACTCAACAAAACCTGTCTTGTGATAATACACAAAACAGACTTCAGCAACTCAAGTATTGTACAAAAAATATTAGAAATAGCAAGTTCTAGTTAATGGATCCATAAAGTATGTGAAATTATATTTATTCAAACTGTAAAAAAAATACATTAGTAAATGTATTAAGAGAACTCGAGTCGCAAAGTTGGTTGAAAATATGCGTGAAATTGTTGGCTTCATAAAACCTAGGTGTAGCTGATATTGACATATTTTATACATTTAGTATAAAGATAAGTTCATATACATTTAGGATCCATTAACTAGAACTTGCTATTTTTAATAAGTTTTGTACAATATTTGAGTTGCTTAAGTCCGTTTTTATGTAGGGGACAAAAGTTATGAAGCGTCTTCTTAAGTAAAATAATGACCATGACACATGACCAACGGGCTGGCTCTTATTTTGGTCAAAGAATAGGCATAGCCATCCAACGAGGTAATGCAGCCAGTCTGTTGGGTACTTTCCCAGTAAATAGCGATTTACATTTTTATTTGTAAATCTATTTTATTTTTTAACGACTTCAAAAAAAAGACGTTACTCAATTCGACCGTATATTTTATGTGTGTTCGCGGATAACTTTGTCGTTACTGAACCGATTTTGATGATTTCTTTTTTAATCGACAGATAATTCTTCCGGATTGGTCCCATTTTTATGTCATAAAAATTTGTTCATTAGTTTTTCAGTAATTTTGAAAAAACTGACTTTATAAGTAAATTATTAGTATCTCAATGAAAAATGTACCGATTTTGACGATTTATTTTTTTAAGGATATAATAATTTCTCGACATTATCTCACAGACATATAACGAAAATCGGTTCAGTAGTTTTTCAGAAATTCAGTAATTTGTCTCCGTTTACGGCTGAAAATTATGTATCAGAGAAAAGCCTTAGCAACGGTTGCTATTGACACGAAGTTGTCAATTTTTGTATCGACGGTGGTCTAACGGCTAAAGGTATGGTATAGTATGGTGCAGCTCAGGATGCAAATGGTTCAAATCCCATCCCCAGCAGCATTTTTTTTTATTTTTCCATTTTTTTTTTATTTGCGTTATTATTTGTCTCTCAAGGCAGCAAAATCACTTAAAAGGGAAAAATAAATTAACTTTTAAAAAAAGTGTACCGACTTCAAAAATTTGCACTAAAAAGGAGGAAATAATAAATATTTCGTCGTAGAATTTGAAGACGGTTGGTGCCAAATTAAAAACAACTTACTTCCCAAATTCACTAATCTAGACAATTCATTAGGAACCTACGATCATCAGTACAAACATATTAATATTGAACAGATATTTATCTTCTTAGATGTTTACTTAATTTTGTATCCTAATTTGGCACCAACCGTCTTCAAATTCTACGACGAAATATTTATTATTTCCTCCTTTTTAGTGCAAATTTTTGAAGTCGGTACACTTTTTTTTTAAAGTTAATTTATGTAATATGGTACCTATTTAAGATAACTTTAATACCTATGTAAATACTATATCATAATTAAATCCAATTCAAGCTTAAGTAAAAGTTGTTTCCCTTCAGGGCCTATTGATTTTTTCCACCCTGTATATTTCTGGATGGCGACCCCTTTTAAATTTTAACTTTATTTTTATTATGTGTTGTTACAGCGACAGAAATTCTATGAATATTTCTAGTGTCTGCCTATTACGGTTTAAAAGATTTTCAGAATGTTCAGCCCTGTGAATTTTCGTTGTCATAGCTTTTCCAAGCTTCCCGCACTTCCACGTAGCAGAGAGTGACGACAATCGAATGCCATTTGCTACGATCCTGACATACCTCTTTCGCTTCTTTTATATTCATCATACCTTTCATACATGCTCGGCGATTGTGTGTCCTTTTAATATTGCCTTCGATCAATAATTTTTTTATATGTTCAATAAACCTAGGTGCCAGCATTTTCTTTCACTTCAGCCATATAAACCTTTTTAGTCAAACTTTCATCTTTTATTCTTTCAACGTGTCCAAACCAGCGTTAACTACTTTTCTTTATTTTAGCACCATTATCTTTCACTCCGCATTTTTATAGAACATATACTTAGAAATTAGATGTATCTACCAAAAATGTATATTTATGTCTGACTCTAGACAGATCAACATGTAAGGACTTTATCTGAGAAGAATGAGAATGACACTGATGGATCGTGCTGAATATAATACCTGTCAAGAACCTGCTCTAATCATTGTTAGGGTTCCGTAAGTCAAATACAAGAAAGAACCGATAGTTCTTTTGGTTGAAAACTTCTTTGAAAAGCGGCAATTTCTTATTACATTGAGTAAGTAGGTAGTTAATTTTTTTTATAAGAATACTATCTTCCCGCCCCGGCTTCGCCCGTGGAGTCCATATTAAGGGGAAGTCAGTCATCAAAATGCAATTTTTAATCAAATTTTTCAGAAAACCTGATATTTTTACGAAACTGAAAAAAATAAATATTGATTTTAAGGATATGACAAATATTGTTTTGAAAATATGATTAGAAACATTTTACTCGATAGAAAAAAATCCTAGTTACACCTCTGAAAAGTTTATTTATCAAATTGTATGCCTATATACCCTTTAAAATTTACAAAAATTAACATGAATATTTTTCATTCTAAAATTATTTCTGTCGTATAAGATTTTTTTAAAATTGCGTTTTAAACAAAAATTATCGCTTACGTTGAATCGCTTACTATTTCTATCCTGCTCGCGTGCGCGCGATTCTAGATAAATGCGTTCTGCTCTTTCATCACTCATTTTCCCATCGAACACTTCATCCGGTACTATGGTCTTGAGTTCATACAAAAATACCATAGAATGAAGCACTTTCAGTTTTTACGAATTTTTAAAATTTTCGGGGAAACTTTTCAAATTTTTGAAAGAATGAAGGATTGACTAAATGTTTATATGGCTGAAGTGAAAGGAAATACTAGCAGAAGACGACCTAGGTGTACTTTTATAGAACATATAAAAAAGGTATGGATCGATGGAAATATTAAAAGTATCATCAAAGCAACTTCGAGCATGTATCAAAGGTATGATATAAAAGAAGCGAATGAGGTATGTCAGGATCGTAACAAATGACATTTGATTGTCTCTGCCTACCCCCTTGGGATAAAAGGCGTGATGATAGATAGATATTATTTGTTGAAGGATGGAACCGAGTCCTTATGGAAGTCCCAGTCGAACTTGTCTTTTTTCCAGCTTATTTTATAATCTTGATTATTATACAATTGCTTTGTTGAGTGAAATGTCCAAGTTGAATAAATTTGTTCACGTTTCGCAAGGAAATATCACGTTTTTAATGTGCTAAAGTGCCTTGATTATGTATTTTATTTTTCTCTCTTTAAATCATTTGCTTGCTAAGTTCCCGTAGGTACTCAAGTTTTATATAAAAATTGATCCTTATTACCTATTAAATTAGTAGGGCTTCGCGAAAAAGACATTTCTTTTTTTTTTATTTATTGGCGGTCTTGATTGGAGTCGGCGGCGCATTCCGTTTGACTCTCACTTTCGCCATTTACTAAAACTAACTTTGTCGTTATTTTACGCTATCTGTCTACCCAGATTTTGATTAAAGTTTTGAACTGTTTTTCATTTCGATATATTAAAAGCTTTTAAAGAAAAGTCTGTGTTAATAATCCAATTAATAGTGATATTAAAATATTACCTACGGACAATTCTATGGTCAACAGACATAATCCGACAAAACCACATTTAGAGGCTTTTCCACCTGAATATACCTCAACAAAACAGGCCAAAACAAACTTAAGGTCAAATGGTAGTTTCACAAATACCATATGCTAAAAGAGGAAGACTTGTTTTGGTCTTACGCTGTGTACTCTGGAACCGATAACAACGGGTTTCGGGCCGGAAGGCAAACCGTCACGAAATATAAATATCTAGTAAATCTAGTAAATAAATAAGAATAAAAATACCTGTAACAATCCAAATGACGATAGCATTTCCCCCAATAGCAACAGCTAACATAGCAGCAAATAAGCAGACCCAGCATGAATGTGCCCAGCGAGGCATGGCGGTGGCGGGGGCAGCGGTCGCTCGTGGTACTAATGCTGTCCCAGCTGCTAACACACTGCGGTTTAAGTCCATCTCCCATGTATACACTACCTGAAATAGATATTAAATGTATACCTTCACAGGTTCCTGTATGTTACCTCAGGGTACCCATTTCCTCATTTTTTGACTAAGAAATAGTCAGATAGAAAGTCTTTTTAGTATGACCAATATAAACCCATGGGAATCCAGAGGAGTAGCTCTTGACGTAAATTTAAGCGAGGCAAATCTTGGTAATAGGGTTTCAATTTGCACCCTTTGGGTACGGAATACTAAAAAGTCTGTCATAACATATATATATATATCTAATAGATAACTTATTATAAGCATGTTGTAATATAGCATAGTGAACTTACGGTTAAATAAATGCGGTTGGGACATCAAATCACGTATTACAGTGTCTAGTATTAAACTAAAGAGTTAGTTGTATTTAGTTCTCTGAAACCTAAGAACAAAGCTTCACCACTAACATACGAGTAGATCGTAAGAACTGAAACTTTGTCTGCGGTTGACCACATGTACTTGAAAATCTGGCAGCTTTTATCCATTATGTATCTCTAGCATCGTAACTAATGGTATTAAAATGATCTTAAATACTAAATTACAAAATATAAAATAAAATAAAATTACAAATAAAAAAAAACATGTTATCTACTGGGAGAGTACCCAACAGACTGGCTGCAATGCCTCATTGGATGGCAATGCTTATTCTGTGATCGAAGTAAGAGCCAGCCCATTGGTAATGTGAACTTTCAATTAATCGTTTCCTAATATCATTACATAGACTGTGTGCTCCAGGTCCCCATGGTCCCAACGTTTCCACACCAAACGCCTTCTTTCGGAAAAGATGCATATTTGCGACGTTTGGCCATTTCAGCATTGTAGGCCGCATTGTCTGTGTATGGAAGATGGGACGGTGCGAGAGTATCTACACATGTAGCATTCCATACTAGTGACCGCCCCATCTTCCATGGTGCAAGTGTAATGCCGTCGGGTCTTTTGCCATCATCACGTGCCAAACCATTTGGTTCTAAAACGGATGGCACATTACACTTGAATTTTTTGTTTTATACGTATAAAACTGGGCAAAAAACTAGTGGTCTTTGGTTCAGCAAAAACCACATAGCAATTATTCTCAAAAAGAAACTTCGTTATTTGAGAATTTGACCGGCTGTAATTTAAATATTTATACTTGCTCGGCGGCGAGTCGTACCATGTACTTTTAATTTGATCCCAAATGAATAAAACAAAAATTTTTAGGTAAGACTTTTGACATTTTAGAGCGTCTTTTGATATCACTAAAATCGGAATTGACTTTATCATAGTCTGGTTTTAACCGATTAAAAAAAGAAGGACTAGCTTCTATGTTCACGGGAGTAAGCCGGCGTCAATACACCCAACAAGTCTTCAGCGGAGGGCGAGGGGAGTCTCGCCAGCCGTACTTAACGGAGACCCCGGTGGAAGGCGCTGCGGTGGTGTCCCCCACGGCGCCTTATAATAAAGCTGGAACACTACTTCGTGAAGGGAACAAACGACTATCCGGTGGTGGGTCGCGGAAGACTGCTAACGTGTTCCCGTGACTCGCCGACAACCGTAGGGTTTTAGTCGGTTCGAGTGGGGTCCCACATAACCCGCTCTCTCAATCCCCACGTAAAAAATAAGGTAAGACTAAAAAGGTTTTAATAGCAGAAGCGAAAGGAAATGCTGGCTTCTGACGACCCAGGTGTACTTTAATTGAATATTAAAAAAAACGATGGCAATGTTAAAAGTACACACAATGGCCGAGCATGTATGAAAGGTATGATGAATATTAAAGAAGCGAAAGAGGTATGTCAGGACCGTAGCAAATAACATTCGATTGCCTCTGCCTACTCTTCTTGGGATAAAAGGCGTGATATATATATATATATATATATATATTTATTATGCTAAAAGGATTCAAATTTATCCTTTGTCATATAGGAAAACAAAAATACCTATGTCATTTTTATCCTGCTTTGTTTACATGTCTTTGGCATAATATTTACATAGAGAGATGTCGAATAATAAAATGAGCCAAAAGTAAAAGCATTGAACCTAAATCCTTCGCACAGTACTCAAACAATTGATTTGGACCATCCTTTGGGGCTTTGAGGTCTCACTACAAATACTACAGAACTCGTCTCATGCACACAGTGGAGAACCGTGGCTTTAGACCTGGATGTTCAGGTCTGACCACAGATCCGAAAATCGATGGGTCTACATACATACATTTTGTGCGACGTGCGATTCAAGGTATACGCAGCATACGGCGCCAACACCACATTTCAAATGCATCAATTCTCTGCCTGTCACATAAGTCACATTATTAGCAGTGATAAACCAAGCAGAACTGTAGGCAGCGTCAACATCCCTAAACAAAATCCAGCAAGCAGAAATATCTTAGCCGTAATTACTTCTAAGTAAATCAACACAAAGTAATGTTTAGCATCAAGTTGCTAATTTGATTTTGCGGGAACTTACTAAATGATTAATTACTTACTTAGTATTTTTGGGATTTATTGTGGGATAATAGGTTTTCCTCAAACTACAAATTAGAGACAATCGAATGCCATTTGTTACGATCCTGACATGCCTCTTTCACTTCTTTTATATTCATAATACCTTTCATACATGCTCGGCGATTGCGTGTATTTTTAATATTTCCATCGATTAATATATATATGTTCAATAAAAGTACACCTAGGTCGTCTTCTGCCAGTATTTCCTTTCACTTCAGCCATATAAACCTTTTTAGTCAATCTTTCATCCTTCATTCTTTCACGTGTCCAAACCATCGTAAACTACTTTTCTTCATTTTAGTCACAACATCTTTTACTGCGCATTCTTCTCTAATGACATCGTTCCAGATGCGGTCAATCAGAATATCCATGTAGGTACGCCACAGGATTTTGCTCGGGGGAAAATTTGTAATATACATAAAATACCTAATAAATCATAAATACATATTTTGGAGACTTATTGAAAACACAATTTTTGGTTTTACTCCAAGATTCAGGGGGGCAGCTAAGATCCATATGATGGATAAATATCTACTATTTATCTAATATAGAGATGAATCAAAGAGCTGAAAGAATAAATATTCGAGTGCGTTCATTATTCTATGGGGTTTTTCCTTTGTTCGCATAAAGACAGATTCTCAAAGACAGATTCGCAAAAGAACAGATTCTCATAACGACGGATTCTCAAAAAGACAGAAATGGTATACAGTTCAACACACCATTCTTTAACAACTTAAACCCAACCCTAAAAAACTCACCTGGATACTACTTTCTCATCACTCCTCTGTTGTTCGATTTTTAACCGACTTCCAAAAAAGAAGAAGGTTTTTTAATGATTCGAGCGTATTTTTTTATGTATGTATGAACATCGATTACTAGCCGCCAGTTGTGAACCGATTTTCTTCATACAAATCTCAAACGCGGCTTTCCTAAACTGTTGTTATGCAAATCGCGTGCATTCACAGACTCACATATACCAAAGGATCAGGGGTACAGGACCTCTAAGCCTCCAAGCTTGAAATTTAGGGTTACAATTACAAGTTATGAAACATTTTCCCTCCTAAAACTCTGCGTATTCGTATATATTTTAATGGATGCCCTTGCTATTAAGGGGTAATGGGAGATGATTAGTTTTACTATTTGCTTTGTTATTCTTGTTTCATCTCCTCGAATCTACCTATATTTCAAAATGAGTCTAATTGGTAGGTATGTACGTCGTACCGTCTGAAAGGATTTAGATAGGTACGATTTGTCTCCTTAATTTTATATAAGTTTTTTTTTAAATAAACTCTATATAATATTATTATTAAGTATATAATATAATAAAATGGTCGAGTGGATGAAAAATATATGTACATTATACGACAAACCGTACGAAGAGGCTTTTCCATTTATATACCTCAACAGAGCTGGCCACTCGTTAGGTATAGCCTCAAAAAATCATTGGCTAAATGAGGAAGACTTTGTCTTCCACTGGGTACCTTGGGGTCGGCAATGGTTTCGGGAGCTGTAAAGAATAAAAAAAATATTGAAAAAAAAAACTGCACTCCGGGATAATGTAGCTTCCTATTAGTGATGGAATTTTCAGAATCGGATCAGTTGTTTCAGATATTACCTCTTACATCCAAACTTACAAACTTTATAATAGTAAGTATACCTAGATATTACACACTTATCAAAATTATTATAGCCTTGTAGTCTTCATACGAGCAGTCAAATTGTGATAAAAATGTAATCTCCTTTTCAAACAAAACAGTGTTCACATTTAGTAAACAGAACATGCAATTGTCCCTGTCGCTTCATTTAATTTGACTTTATATATTTATCGTTTTCTGAAGAAGTGCGCACTCTAATCGGCTTTACACGCCCTCCGAAGCACGAGAAATAATAAAACCAATTTTTGAGATTAGTCTGAAATTACATTAATTTAGTAGGTAGGTAGAAAAGGAACATTCGTAATGAGGTAGGTAATAATTTAAGAGCATAATAGCCGAGTACTCGACTTGGTAACTTTTTAAGTAGAAAGTTCTTCAGATTAAAAGCTCAAGTGAAACATAATTCTGTGCCTCTAGTGACAAAAGATACAACTCAAAATAAACACATCAAAAAAGTCTAGGGATCAAACATTTTTCAAACTTTTTTTGTAATCAACAAATATATAAAATGCAGTATTTTTATATCACTAGAAAGGTAGGTAATTTTATGGTTATTTAAAAAATCAGAATTAAGAATAAAAATTTAAAGAAGATAAAAAAATATAAAGGGAAATAAAAATTATGTAAAAAAAATACTTAAATGGTAGGTACTTATTAATTGTAAAATTTAAAAAAACAAGAAACAGGCACAACAGTTTGAAAAACTAAATTATATTCAAATTAGTAGTCTGTCGGACCTCCTAAAGTATTCATTACCGCAATGGTGTCCTGTGGAATCATGTTCCAAATTCTAGAAAGATGTAGAAAAAGGTCTTCCTCAGTACGCAAATTTTCAGGCATTTCACTAAAAGCGCATCGTCCGAGAAGATCCCATACGTGCTCAATGGGATTCATGTCAGGAGGCTGCGCCGGCCACGATAACAGCGACATGTCGTTCGCCCAACCGTGCAGTGTGCGCGCGAGTATTGTCTTGCATGAAAAGAAATTCTTCACCGATTTGCAGTCGGTGCGGAATCACAACAGACCACCTCGCCGCGGTATTTTTGTGCACTTAATTTACCACGTATCCAAACGAAATCCGTTCTTACACCAAGGCGGATTCCGGCCCAAATCATCATTGTACCGCCTTGATTCCTGGGTATGCTGAAGTCGGCTGTTACGTCCAAGAATTCGCCAAATACGTACTCTCCTGGAATCCGGATGAAACCCGAAACACGGTTCCAGTGATTTATTTTACCAATGTAAATGTTCACGAGCCCATGACAATCGTCTCCCTCGATTTCCTCGTCGTAGAGCTGGGGCTGGGACTCTTAAAGGTCTACGAACGTGAAGATCGACTTCATGTTGCCTGTTTCTAACAGTTTGGTAAGTGGTAGTGGATAATTTATTAAATTATTAGTGAATAACCAGCTGGTGTTGCAACCGTAGCCTCTCCACGAATTGGCGAGCTGTGATATTGCTCTGTCTTCTAGCAGCGTTTTGTAAAAAACGGTCTTCTCTTTGTGTAGTTACCTTATATCTTCCTCGGTGTCGTTCGGCCACTTCTCGATTAAGACGATACCATATCCAGAGTCTGGATATCACGCTTTGCTGGGTTTCTATGGCCATCGCAATTTTGATTTTGATTTGAGTGCGTCCGGCTACCAGCACTCCCACGGCATGAAACATCTCTTTGCGAGATAAATGACGGCAAAGCATTATTTATGCACACACAATGTTTAAAAAGAGCAGCGTAAAGATTTTTTGTCTCCAGGGAAAATTAACAAAACTACATATCAAACGTAATTAAACTTGCGATTTGCTTGCGAAACGAAATTTGCCCCCCTTGTAAAACTTTTTTTTAATTTATTTTAAATTTAGAACATTATTTTATTATACCAGTACTATTTTCTAAGGAGTTTAAAAAATATTTAATTATAAAAGTTTGATCCCTAGACTTTTTTGATGTGTGTAGCTACTTATTGAGAGTCAAAAAAAATTCTAGATTATTTTTGTACATTCTATCTATATCTATACTAATAATAAAGCTGAACAGTTTGTTTGTTTGAACTCGCTAATTTTTGTAACTACCAGTCGGATTTGAAAACCACGCTACGACTTATACGACCCAAAGGAGCGGAGCAGCAAGGTACAGCTAATTTGAAATAGTTGTATTCTCTGTAACTTTTTGCACTCTCTTCAAATACCTACATTAACAGATTATTTTTTTCCTTTATTTTTTTTTTACAATCTAATTGTAACCTTTGAAATTATAGTAAATGATCTCATTGACCGAAGTGTAAAAATAATTACATATTTCGTGGAAAGCCCTACGAGTCGAATTGAACAACTTTTCACCAAAACATGCGTCCGAAATGATGTAGGTACCTACTGCTATTTGTAGTTTTTAGTTTTTTGCACCACTTTCGTAAATTTTGTCACGAATTAAGCCCAAAATTTTTAAATATTTATATGAATACCCTTTCACACATTTCGTATGTACGTAATGTTAAACTATCGTTATGTTTCTTAGACCATTCGAAAGAGATTTGTTTATTATCAATAGCATAAAATTTAAAACGGGTACATATTGAGTTATACCCTTTCTCACTAGAGGCACAGAATTATGAAAATTTCCTACGTACATGGAATCAAATTGTGCTTGAAGTGGAAAAAATGCAAAACATCTTTAGTTCCTTCAAGCTACAAGCATAATGTTTTACGTCCCATTTGTCAGTAAAGTAAAATTATACAAATCACTTTTAATGATGGTACATGAATATTTATACATACTTGTGTGACTACGTTATTATCATTTGATGCATTTTCTTCGAGTATTATTCTTAAAAACACCAAACCCAATGATTTCTAAATTATTTGCCTACGCCCAAGTCAGCGCAAACAGATAATTTTCCGATAGTCTCGGCGAATAACGGGAGTATGCTCCGTGCTCGTGACACCCGTTTTTAAATCTTTGATTTTGTTTTTCTGTACTAGTTTTTGAAAGTTAAACCGATTTTGACGGGAGTTTTAAAGGTAGGTAGAGGATTTTACAAGTATTGATCTATGCTACTCATACCCTGAAATATTTAGGGTGCTTGCTACTTTTTTAAATTCCACGCAAACTAAGTTGTTACCCAGCTAGTTAATAACGAATACAATATAAAATGTTAATGTCAATTTTATATTAAGTGAAGTCTTGTTTAGATACATCAAATTAATCTGGGGGCAATAAACCGTCGGCAATCATCCTCAACCTCTTAGCTTCTTCTCTTGCTCTTCTCTCTGCGTCTTTCCTTTCAGCCTCTTCTCTTTCCTCTTGAGCCTTCTTCATTGCCATTTCAGCCAATGTTTTCTGGTCTAGTTTGAAGAAATTAATTGGCTCTGGGAAGAATCTCTGATCCTTAGCTATCATATTCTCTATGAACTTTTCGTACATGAGCAATCCCGTTTCGGGGTTAAAGGTCTTGTCTTTTGTCGCAAGCTTCACCATGGGCTTAAATTCTACTTCACTTATAGGCTCGCCCCAGATCATCAGTTCCTCTCTAAGTAATTCAAAATCAACTATTTTCTTATTATCATCGTCATGGCCGAGGTTTTTCATGGATTCAGTAACAGCAGCTTCGAAGTCGTCTCCCCAGTTTATTTTGGCTTCAATCATGAAATACCATTCGTGCAATTCGACTGTATCAACGAGATCGTCTTCAAGAAATTGTAAGAAGAGTTGTTTTATTTCAGCTGTTTTTGGATTAAAACCAAGTTTCCGTAACATTAGCGGTATCAATTCAATCGGGACCTGGAAATATTAAAATAAATCGAATTGAATTATATTGTACTATCTAAAAAATATTCACGGGTTGCCTTACAGCTCCCGGGAACCGTTGCCGGCCCCAGGGTACCCCTACCCAGCGGAAGATCAGTCTATCTATAAAAAAATATTATAAGTAGGTATCTTTAGGTAAGATAATGTAAATTCGTTAATCTCGGTATTTTAATAGAATATCTAATAAATAATATAATGGGGCAAAATAAGCTTTAATTTCTTTAAAAGGTACTTTAGTCAACTTTAAACGACTTCTACTTCGAAGAACACGCAAAGCCGACGTTCAATCTCTTTCTAAAATTAATTTGTCTAAGAAATCAAGTCTATTCATTTGTAGATATTTACGTACCTACCTACCTACCTATGCAAAAAGTGTCAGGAATTTAGTAGGTATTTAATACCTGTGTGTAGACCGTAGGTAGGTATTGGGCACTATCATACCTTATCAATATTTTCTTCGTCATGTAATTTGAACATCTCTTTAAACCTCATAATATCTTCATTTGTAAAACTTGCAGGTGGTGGCGGAGGTCTCTTGGGTTTTGGAGGTGGACCTGTAGGTTTAGCGGGAGCCCCTGGTGGAGGGGCTTTATCTTTACCTTTCCCTTTTCCCTTTTTGGGAGGCATTATTAAAAGCCTAAATAAAAGTTAATATTAAAAATGCAAAACTATTATTTAGACTGACTATTGCATTATTTTAGTGTGAAAACGCGGTTTATTTCTATATTTTGTTATTTAATAGACATTGATTCCTTTTTGGGAAATTGGGATATATTGCCAAAATATTGAGTTGACGTTGTGTTGATGGTTGATGTCATTTCCATTTAAGTTTTTTTTTATTTCATGGTACCTAATAATAACTTTGTGTATCGATCGTCAAACGCTCAGTAAACGAGTTCTTCATTATCGTAGTTCATTCTGTCTACGTAGTTCATTATATTTTTTTGAACTAAATCGATTATTGAGAATCGAGTTTTTTGAGTCAATCAGTGAGCGAAGACGAACAGTAAATTTTCAAACATCTGGCAACACTAAAGCTAAAGGACTAGAATCTAAGCCATTAAAATAATTATAAAAAAATAATGTGTGGCGGCACTGGCAGCCGGCCATATTTCTCATCCATTTGATTTTTCGATACAAAACTGTATTGATGTATTGTTTGCATCCGGTGTTTTGGAAAAAAATATAATTTAGTTTCATTTCACAAGTGGAACTTGGATTCATTGCAAATTTCACAATGGGGACGCGTGTGGAAGGCGTTTTCGATGAAGCTCTAACCGAATCGATATCCAAATCCAAAATTTTGGTCGTTGGAGCCGGCGGCATAGGTTGTGAAATTCTAAAAAATCTCGTGCTGACGGGATTTCCTGACATAGAAATTGTAAGTACTATTTCTCTACAATATCTGCAATTTAAAAAAATGGTCCCAGCATATAATAATACCCGATTTAAAACCGTTTTCCTTGTTATAGATCGATTTGGATACCATTGACGTGAGCAATCTGAATCGGCAGTTTCTGTTTCACAAAGAGCATGTGGGAAAATCTAAGGCTGACGTAGCCCGCGACAGTGCCCTGACTTTCAATCCAGACGTGAAAATCACAGCTCATTATGACACCGTTATAAGGTAAATGGGTATAAGTCAATAAAACCTCCAATATAGTATACCGTCAATTACACACTCATCTAAGCCCTTATACCTTGTCCACATTTAGCAAGTTAACAATATTAAGTAGTATGTATGCTGCATTTAATTGTCTGAATATGTATTAAAATGCTAAAGCTAGTTTGATGAGAGAGTTTGTATGTTGCTAGGTTAGCATGCCCACTCTAGTACAGCTACCGGAATGTTGGATTTGTAGCTTGCAGGTTACAATATGATCTGCCATCATGGCGTGCCCCTCCACAACTTCAATTCTTAATATTTTTATAGAAAATTTATGGTTTATAGATTTTACCTGATAACACATCTTCACAGCCTTTATACCTTGCAGTGACACCAGTAACTAGGTCCACATTACTCAAATTTCAAGTCTAATGCTCTGTCCGGGTATTTTTTTCTTCATGTGTTGCCCTACAGCTCCCGAAACCGTTCTAGGGGGGTCCCAAGGTACACAGTGGAAGGCCAAATTACCCTCTTTTATCCAAATAGTATTGTGAGGCTATACCTAATAAGTGGCCAGTCTGTTAAGGTATATTTAGATGGAAATGCCTCTAGTATCTATCAATGTTCTTCCGTCAATTATGTTTTATTACTTTATATGAGACAGTAAGCTTATGAATCATACTAGATTCTAGTTTGACCTTAAT
>OZ004660.1:0-15680 GCA_963924495.1 Nemapogon koenigi
ATTTAAATAGCTTATATTTAGAGTTTAATATTGAAGATATTAAGGAGATTATTTAATCTTTAAATATTAATATTAAATTTATAAAATTAAGTATTATTTATTTTTACAGTGAAAATGTAATGTTTTAAGTTTAAACTATATAAATAGAAATATTAATGAATTTAATCACTATTAGTTAAGTTAGCAGCTTAATTATTTATATTTCTAATTGGAATAGAAATTCAATTTTATCATTAACAGTGATATACCTCTTTTTGGTTTCAATTAAATTAAATAAGGAGTAATTTTAACTCTTTCTTTTAAGTCGAAATTAAATGCAAAATATTGCTTCTTATTTAAATTAAAATATATTAATAAATAAGATATATAATAAAATAATATAATATTTTTTGAATGCAAATCAAATGTTTTTATTAAACTAAAATCCTATTATTTAGATAAAATTAGTTTGTTCAGTTTAGTATATTATTATTTCATTCATGGTATAATCCTAATAAAAGAATAATAAAAAAAAAAATTCTTATCATTATTCATAATAGTATATTATTTATATTAAATACTATAATTATTGGTAAAATTAGAGCAATTTCTACGTCAAAAATTAAAAAAATTACTGTAATTAAAAAAAAATGAATAGAAAATGGGATTCGTGCTGAAGATTTAGGATCAAATCCACATTCAAATGGGGAGCATTTTTCTCGATCTATTATTGATTTTTTTGATAGTACAATAGATAATAATATTATAATATTAGAAATTAATATAATAATTGTAAATATAATAGTAATTAAGATAATTATTTATATTAAAATGTTTTAAACTTTTTGATTGGAAATCAAATATACTAAATATATTATATAAATTAATTAGTTTCCTCATCAGTAAATTGAGATATATAAAAATAATCAAACTACATCTACAAAATGTCAATATCATGCAGCTGATTCAAATCCAATATGATGACTTATTGAAAAATGATTATTTATGTGTCGTAATAAACAAGCTCTAAGGAAAATTGTTCCGATAATTACATGTAATCCATGAAATCCTGTAGCTATAAAGAAAGTTGATCCATAAATTCTATCAGAAATAGAAAATGGGGCACTTATATACTCATATCCTTGAAGTAGAGTAAAATAAATTCCTAATATAATAGTTAATTTTAATCCTATTTCTGTTTGTGTTTTATTATTTTCTATTAAAGAATGATGAGCTCAAGTTATAGTAATTCCTGAAGTAATTAAGATAATTGTGTTAAGTAGAGGGATTTGAAATGGATTAAATGGTATAATTCCTATTGGTGGTCAGTTTATTCCAATTTCAATATTAGGTGATAATCTTCTATGAAAAAAAGCTCAGAAAAAAGATAGGAAAAAGAAAATTTCAGATGTAATAAATAAAATTATTCCTCATTTAATTCCTTTTATTACTAATAATGTATGTTTACCTTGATTAACTCCTTCTCGACAAATATCTCGTCATCATTGGTATATTGTTATTAATGTAATTAAGTAGCCTAATAATAATAATTTTATGTTAAAATTATGAAATCAATTTACTATTCCTGTTGTTAAAATTAAAACTCTGATTGATCCAGTTAAAGGTCATGGACTAGAGTCTACTAAATGATATGGATGATTTGAATTTCTTATTGACATTAATTGGTTTCTCTAGAATATAAAGTTCTTAAAATAGCAATAACATAAGATTGAATAATTGCTACAGCTGATTCTAAAATTAATAATAAAATTTGAGTTAAAATTACTATAATTATAAGATAAAAAGGTAATTTTCTATTTGTTCTTCTTAATAAAGTTAATAATAAATGTCCTGAAATTATATTAGCTGATAATCGAATAGCTAAAGTTCCAGGTCGAATTAAGTTTCTGATAGTTTCAATTAAAACTATAAATGGTATAAGAATTGATGGAGTTCCTTGAGGAATTATATGATAAAATATATGATTTATATTATTAATTCATCCATATAATATAAATCTTAATCATAGTGGTAATGAGATTGATAATGTTAAAGTTAAATGTCTAGTTCTTGTGAAAATATATGGGAATAATCCTAAAAAATTATTAAATATAATAAATATAAATAGTGAGATAAAAATAAAAGTTATTCCATTTTTTTTATCATTTAGTAATGTTTTAAATTCTAAATTTAATTTGTATATAATTGAATATCATAAATAATTATAACGGTTAATTGAAAATCAGTAAATATATGGTATGAAAATTATAAATAATAATGTTCTTATTCAATTTAATGAAAAATTAAAAATGTTAGTTATTGGATCAAATACAGAAAATAGATTTGTTATCATTTTCAATATATATTATTAAAATTTATTTTTTTATAAAAATTATTTAAATATTTTTTATTATTATAAATGAAATAATTTATTATGTTAAATATAATAAAAATAATAATAAAAGTGAAAAATAGAATTATTCAATTTAATGGTATTATTTGTGGTATAAAAGAATATTATTATTTAATAATTTAAATTTGACATATTTATGTTATATTTTAACTAATTCTTTATTATTAAAAGTATTTGCTAATTTACTATAAAGTGGTTTAAGAGACCATTACTTGCTTTCAGTCATTTAATAAATTATAATTATTTACTCAGTTAATAAAATTTTTTATTGGGATTCTTTCAATTACAATAGGTATAAAACTATGGTTTGTTCCACAAATTTCAGAGCATTGTCCAAAGTATAATCTAGGTCGATTAATAAAAATATTAGTTTGATTTAATCGACCTGGATTTGCATCAATTTTAGCCCCTAATGTTGGTACAGTTCATGAATGAATAACATCTGTTGAAGTTACTAAAATACGAATTTTATTATTAATAGGTAAAATAATTCGATTATCTACATCAATTAATCGAAAATCCATTGAATTTAAAAATTCTGTTGGTTTTATATAGGAATCAAATTGAATATTATTAAAATCTGAATATTCATAATTTCAGTACCATTGATGTCCAATAGTTTTTAATGTTATTAAAGGATTATTTAATTCGTCTAATAAATATAATAAATGTAGTGATGGTAGTGCAATAAAAATTAAGGTTATTGCTGGTATAATAGTTCAAATTAATTCGATTGTTTGTTCTTCTAATAGAAGTTTATTTATATATTTATTTAAGAATAATGTTAATATAAAATATGCTACAATAAATGTAATTATAATTAAAATAATTAAAGTGTGATCATGAAAGAAAATAATTTGTTCTATTAAAGGTGATGCTCTATTTTGAAGATTTAGATTTGATCATGTTGCTATGTTCTAAAAAAAGGAATTTCCTTTATAAATGGGGTTTAAATCCATTACATATATTCTGTCATATTAGAAATTTTTTAAAATTGGAATTTCGTTATATGAATGTTCAGCTGGAGGTAGATTTTGATATCATTCAATTGAAGATGATATATTATTTTTAAATAATGGTAATCGTTGATAAATAAATGATTCTCAGATAATAATAGATATTAAAATAATAGCAATGGTTGAGATATAAGATCCAATTGATGAAATAATATTTCATGAAGTAAAATTATCTGGATAATCTGAATATCGTCGAGGTATTCCAGCTAACCCTAAAAAATGTTGTGGAAAAAATGTTAAATTTACTCCAATAAATATAATAAAAAATTGAATTTTTAGTAAAAAATTATTTAGTGTTAAACCTAAAAAAATAGGGTATCAATGAATAATTCCTGCTATAATAGTAAATACTGCTCCTATTGATAATACATAGTGAAAATGAGCAACTACATAATAAGTATCATGAAGAGAAATATCGATTGATGAGTTAGCTAGGATAATTCCTGTTAATCCTCCAATAGTAAATAAAAATACAAATCCTAATCTTCATATTATACTAGGGCTATAATTAATTTTTGTTCCGTGTAATGTTGCTAATCAACTAAAAATTTTAATTCCAGTTGGTACAGCAATAATTATAGTTGCAGATGTAAAATAAGCCCGAGTATCAATATCTATTCCGATTACAAATATATGATGAGCTCATACTACAAATCCTAATAATCCAATTGCTAATATTGCATAAATTATTCCTAAACATCCAAATGTTTCTTTTTTATTTCTTTCTTGAGTAATAATATGTGAAATTATTCCAAATCCCGGTAAAATTAAAATATATACTTCAGGATGTCCAAAAAATCAAAATAAGTGTTGGTATAAAATAGGATCTCCTCCTCCTGAAGGGTCGAAAAAAGATGTATTTAAGTTTCGATCTGTTAATAATATAGTAATAGCTCCAGCTAATACAGGTAATGATAATAATAATAATACTACTGTAATAAAAATAGCTCAAACTAGTAAAGGTATTATATCTAATGATATATTTAAAGGTCGTATATTAATTATAGTTGTAATAAAATTAATAGCTCCAAGGATTGATGAAATTCCCGCTAAATGTAATGAAAAAATTGTAAGGTCTACTGATCTTCCTCTATGGGCAATATTAGAAGATAAAGGTGGGTATACTGTTCATCCAGTTCCTGCTCCATTTTCTATTATCATACTTGAAATTAATAGTATTAATGAAGGAGGTAAGAATCAAAAACTTATATTATTTATTCGTGGAAATGCTATATCAGGAGCCCCTAATATTAAAGGAACAAGTCAATTTCCAAATCCTCCAATTATAATTGGTATAATTATAAAAAAAATTATAATAAATGCATGAGCTGTAACAATAGAATTATAGATTTGATCGTTATTAATAAATGATCCTGGACTTCTTAATTCTGTTCGAATTAAAATTCTTAATGAAGTACCAATTATTCTAGCTCAAATTCCAAAAATAAAATATAAAGTTCCAATATTTTTATGATTTGTTGAATATATTCATTTTCGCTATTATAAAATAAAATGGCTGAAAGTATTAAGCGATAAATTGTAAATTTATTTATAAGATTTTTTTCTTTTTTATTATTAAAACTTTATATTCAATATATGATATTAAATTGCAAATTTAAAGTAGTATTTATTAAATTACTAAGGTTTAAAGATTATTTCCTTATATATAATTTTGAAGATTATTAGTTTTAATTAACTTAAAACCTTAAATGTAAATAAAAGTTACATTAATTAATCCAATAAGAGAAAAAAAAGAAATTAAATTAATAAAATTTATAAATTTATTTTTTGTTATTATTTTAATTCATTTTAATTTTGTGTAATTAAATATAAAAGCTGAGTATGTAATTCGAATATAAAAAAATAATGTAATAATTGATATTATTACTAAAATACTTGCAATAATTATAAAATTATTATTAATTATAAAATTAACAATTAATCATTTTGATAAAAATCCTATAAATGGTGGTAATCCACCTAATGATAACATATTTAAAAATATTGATAATTTAATTAATTTATTTATTTTATTAAAAAAAAATTGATTTATAAAATAAAAATTTAATATATTTATATATGAACATAATAATATTAGTAAAAATAAATAAATGAAAAAATATATTAATCATAATATTTCTCTAATTATAATTGCTATTAACATTCATCTTATATGATTAATTGAGGATGATGCTAATAATTTTCGTAATGATGTTTGATTTAATCCTCTTACAGCTCCTATAATTCTTGTAATAATAATAATAATATAAATATAATAAGTATTATAATAGTAAGATAATAAAATTATAGGTGTAATTTTCTGTCAGGTTAATAAAATAAAGCAATTTATTCATGATAGTCCTTCAATAATATTTAAAAATCAAAAATGAAATGGAGCACATCCTATTTTTATTAGTAGTGTTGAATTAATTATTATTGTTAATATATTATTAAATTCAAATATTTTTATAAAAATTATTTTTATAATAATTGTAAATAAGAAATTAATAGATGCAATAGATTGCACTAAGAAATATTTTAAAGAAGATTCTGAATTTATTAAATTATTAGATTTAGTTATCAGGGGAATAAATCTTAATAAATTAATTTCTAATCCAATTCAACATCCTAATCATGAATTAGATGAAATTGAAATTAAAGTTCTATTAAATAATATAAATATAAAAAATATTTTATTATAATTAAAAATTAAATTAATTTAAATAAATATATATATATATTAATGATAAATTAAAATAATATATATATATATATATATATATATATATTTATAATAATTTATAATATTATTTTATAATTAGTTTAATAATTTATATAAAATAAATTAATAATTTATAAAAATTTAATTTAGGGGAAATTAAATTATAATTATTAATTATAAATATAGGGAAAGGTTAAATTAATAAAAATATTAATTAATTTAATATATTAATTATTTAAGTTTAATAAATAATTATTAATATACTATGATGGGATTATTATTTAAATAAATAAATTTAATATACTGATAATTTAATATATGTTTATAAATAAAATTATATTTATACATACACATATATTTGATTTTGGGGCAATTTTTTTTTTTTATATAGGGTATATTTTAGTGTAGGATGCACTATAAAATTTGATTTTATAAGACTTAGTTTAATTCTAATAAATATAATAAAGGTAAATTATTTTTACATTATTTATTCTATCAGAATAATCCTTTATATCAGGCACTTTATTTAAAAAGGAATATTACTCCATTTTTGAGGTATGAACTCAAAAGCTTTAAATTTAGCTTATTTTTAATTTTTAACAATTTAAATTATTTTTTTTTGTAAAATTTATTTACAATGGTTTAAAATTATCATATAAATACAATATTATTATTATTATTTATAATTATTTAATAATAATATTATATATATATATATATAACATATATATATATATATATATATATATTTATACTTAAATTATTATCTAATTTAATATTAAAAAAAAATGAAAAAAAAATATTAAAATATTTATAATTTATATTAAATATTTATTATATTTAATTTTTATATGTATATAATATATAATATTTATAATTATATTAAGCTTTTAATATAAATTAAATTTATATATATATATATATAAATTCATAATTCATATTAAAAAATTTTAATTTCTAAAAAAAAACTATATTCATATATAAAATATTAAAAAAATATAAATTTATTTATAATTTATTTTAAATTTATTTTACATATAAATTTTTGTATTAAATTTTAATTATTTTAATAATTTATTATTTAATTTAGTAATTAATATTAAAAATATAAGAAATTATAATTTAGTAATATTTTATTTATAAACTAATTTTGTGCCAGCAGTTGCGGTTATACAAAATATAGTATAAATTTTTTAAATAATAATAAATAGAATAATATTTTTAAATTAAATTTTAAATTATTAAGTGAAATTTTAATTTAATTAATAATTTAATTTTTATTTATGATTTTAATTAAATTTTATATTAAACTAGGATTAGATACCCTATTATTAAAATTAATTTATATAATATTAAAAAATTAATTAATTATTTAATGAAATTTCTATAAATGGCGGTATTTTAGTTTATTTAGAGGAACTTGTTAATTAATTGATAATACACAAATAAATTTACTTATTTTATTTAATTTATATATCATTGTTATAAAAATATTTTTAAATGATAAAAATATTTAAAAATTATTATTTAAATTAAATCAAATCAGGATGTAGTTTATAAATAAGTTTTAATTGGTTACAATAAATTTATTTAAGTGAATATATTATTGTAATATAATATTGAAATTGGATTTAAATGTAATTTTATTTAATTTAATAAAATGATTTAAAATTAAATTATGTACATATTGCCCGTCACTTTCATTTATAAATTGAAATAAGTCGTAACAAAGTAGATGTACTGGAAAGTGTTTCTAGAATAATACAAATTATAACTTATTAAAGTATTTCATTTACATTGAAAAAATATTGTTAAATCAATTAATTTGTTTAGGGAAAATTTAATAAAATATTAATTAATAGAAATAATTTTAAAATTAATTTTGGGGTTAAATTATTTTAAATTAAAAAATCTATAGGTTTATAGTTTATAAGTATGGTGGGAGAATATTTAAAATATAAAATATAAATTATTTTAAAAGTAATATTAATTTTATGTATCTTGTGTATCAGAGTTTATTAAATAATTTTTATGTTATATAATAAAAAAAAAATTCGAATTAAAAAAAGCTAATTAATTATAATAATTTATTGTAATAAAATTATTTTAAATAATTAATTTGAAATGAAATGTTAATCGTTTTTTAATATATCTAATTTTTTTAGAAAAAAATTTAATTTTAATTTTATTTTATATTTAATTTTTTTTTTTAATTAATTTTAAATATTATTTTATATTTTTAGGGATGAGCTTGAAAATAAATTTTTATAATAAGATAAAGTAAAATAATTTAATTAAAATTTTTAATATTTATATTTTTTAAAAATTTTAATTTTTTATAAAAAATTTTATTATAAATAAAATTTTATTTTATTTATTTAATTTTATATAAAAATATTTTTTTTAATAGGTTAAAAAAAAATTAATAATGATAAAATTAGTATTTAAATTAATATTAAATAATTTATTTAATTTATTTTAAATTTATTATATGAATTCGGCAAAAATTTATATTCACCTGTTTATTAAAAACATGTTTTTTTGATTAATAATTTAAAATTTAATCTGCCCACTGATAATATTATTGAAGGGCTGCAGTATTTTAACTGTACAAAGGTAGCATAATCAATAGTTTTTTAATTGATGACTTGTATGAATGATTGGATGAGATATATACTTTTTTTATTTAATAATAAGAATTTAATTTTTTATTTAAAAAGTTAAAATATTTTTAAAAGACGAGAAGACCCTATAGAGTTTTATTATTAAATGTAATTTTATATTTTATTTAATTTATTTATTTAATTTTTTTTTTATTAATTTAATTGGGGGGATTGAAAAATTAATTAAACTTTTTTATTTTATTTACTAATATAATAGATGGATATTATTGATTTTAATTTTTTTTAATATAAGATTTAATTACCTTAGGGATAACAGCGTAATTATTTTTATTAGTTCAAATAATAAAAATAGTTTGCGACCTCGATGTTGGATTAAGATAAAATTTAAATGCAAAAGTTTTAAATTTTGATCTGTTCGATCATTAAAATCTTACATGATCTGAGTTTAAACCGGTGTGAGCCAGGTTGGTTTCTATCTTTAAAGTATTAAAATGTTTTAGTACGAAAGGATTTGACATTTAAAATTTTTTTTTATTAAGGATATTAATAATTATATTACTATTTTGACAGATAAAATGTGATGGTTTTAGAATTCATTTATATATAATTATTTATGTTATATAGATAGTATTGTTAATTTTTGATTATATAATAATTTTATTAGGGGTTATTTTTTTAATTATTGGGGTATTAGTAGGGGTAGCTTTTTTGACTTTAATAGAACGTAAAGTTTTAGGTTATATTCAAATTCGAAAAGGTCCAAATGAAGTTGGGTTAATAGGAATTTTACAGCCATTTGTAGATGGAATTAAATTATTTACTAAGGAACAAACTTTTCCTAATTTATCTAATTATATATGTTATTATTTCTCTCCTGTTGTTAGATTTTTACTATCTTTATTAATTTGATTATTAATTCCTTATAATTTTAATATATTAATATTTAATTTAGGTTTATTATTTTTTTTTTGTTGTACTAGATTAGGAGTTTATAGTTTGATAATTTCAGGTTGATCTTCTAACTCTAATTATTCTTTATTAGGTGGATTACGAGGAGTAGCTCAGACTATTTCTTATGAGGTTAGTTTAGCTTTAATTTTATTGTGTAGAATTTTATTAGTTATAGATTTTAATTTATTAATTTTTAGTTGTTATCAATTTTTTATTTGATTTATTTTCATTATATTTCCTATTGGAATAATTTTTTTTTCTTCAATTTTAGCTGAAACTAATCGTACTCCTTTTGATTTTTCTGAGGGAGAAAGAGAGTTAGTTTCAGGATTTAATGTTGAATATAGAAGAGGTGGATTTGCTTTAATTTTTTTAGCTGAGTATTCAAGAATTTTATTTATAAGTTTACTTTTTATTTTAGTTTTTTTAGGGGGTTATAATATAACTTTAATTTTTTATGTTAAATTAATGTTAATTTCTTTTTTTTTTATTTGAGTTCGAGGGACATTACCTCGTTATCGTTATGATAAATTAATATATTTAGCTTGAAAAAATTATTTGCCTTTATCTTTAAATTTTTTATTATTTTTTTTAGGGGTAAAATTATATTTTATTTTATAAAATATTTTTAGTATAAATTAATAGAAATTTTATTCTTTTTTAAGTTTTCAAAACAAATGCTTTAAACAAGCTCATTAATCAATTAAAAATTAATTTATCTCAATATATACTCATAATTGGGTTAATAATATAGTAAGAGAAGTAAATTACTGTTAGAATTTGTCTAGTAATAATATAAGGGTTTTCTACTGGTTTACTTCCAATTCAAGTTAATATAATTAATGTTACAATTAATAATCAAAATATAATTTTATTTATTGGGTAAAATTGAATTCCTTTAATTTTTTTAAAGAATGTAAATGGTAGGATAAATAAAATTATAATAGATATAATTAAGGCAATAACTCCTCCTAGTTTATTGGGAATTGAGCGTAGAATTGCATATGCAAATAGGAAGTATCATTCTGGTTGAATATGAATTGGGGTAACTAATGGGTTAGCTGGAGTAAAGTTATCTGGGTCTCCTAATAAATTAGGAGAAATTAAGGTTAGTATAATTAATATTAATATTAATGTAATAAATCCAATTAAATCTTTATATGAGAAAAATGGATGGAAAGGAATTTTATCAAGATTTCTGTTAATCCCTAAAGGATTATTGGATCCTGTTTTATGAAGAAATATTAAATGAATTATTATTATTATTAAAATAATGAATGGAAGAAGGAAATGGAAAGTATAAAATCGTGTTAGTGTAGCATTGTTTACAGAAAATCCTCCTCAAATTCATATTACTAATATATCCCCTAAATAAGGAATTGCAGATAGAAGATTAGTAATAACTGTTGCCCCTCAAAATGATATTTGTCCTCAAGGAAGTACATATCCTATAAATGCTGTTATTATCACTAAAAATAAAATTAATACTCCTACTATTCATGTATTTGTAAATGTAAAAGATTCATAATATACTCCTCGTATAATATGGATATAGATACAAATAAAAAAAAAAGAAGCTCCATTACAATGTATGTTTCGAATTATTCATCCATAATTAACATTACGGTAAATATGATTAATTCTATTAAATGCTAGATCAATATTAGCAGTATAGTATATTGTTAAAAATAATCCAGTAATAATTTGAATTATTAAGCATAATCCTAATAAAGATCCGAAATTTCATCAAGATGAAATATTTGATGGGGTAGGTAAATCAATTAAAGAGTTGTTAATAATTTTAAAAATTTCATGATTTTTTCGTAATGGTTTTATCATTAGTTGATTAATTTATTTAAATTTAATTTAAAGATTTTTTTCGAAGGGGGCCAAATGAAATATTAATAATTTTAATTGTTGCAATTAGAGTAATTAGTAAATAACTAGTTAATATTATTATTATTAAAAATGTTTGTTTATTATATAATTTTATTAAATTTATTTTATTTGTATTATTGATAAATATATAATTTTGAAAAAAATTTATTTCTTTTATAAATGAAAAATTTAATCAATTAAATTTATTTATAAAAAAAAAAATTAATGTAATTATCATTATTATTATAATTAAAAATGAATTAATAGATATAGAAAATTTGAATATTTCATTTGAGGCAATTGCAGATACATAAATAAATAATACTAGTAATCCTCCTGAAAAAGTTAAAAATAAAATATAAGAAAATCAATAAGTATTAATTACTATCCCTGAAATTAGACAAGTTAATAAAGTTTGAATTAAAATTATTAATCCCATTGATAATGGATGATTTAATGAATATATATATAAAGCAATTGTTATTAATATTATTATTAATATTATTATTATTTCAAAGAATAGTTTATAAAAATAATAATTTTGGAGATTATAGATAAAGTGATTCTTTTTCTTTGAAGTTTAAAAAAAAAGTATTTTAATTTTGATTTACAAAACCAATGTTTTTGTTAAACTATTTAAACTAATGATAGTATATTTATATTATATTTTTATTTTAATATTTATTATTGGGAATATAATTTTTGTCTCTAATTATAAACATTTATTGATTGTTTTATTAAGTTTAGAATTTATAGTTTTAAGAATTTTTTTTTTTTTAGTTTTTTATTTAATTTTTTTTGATTATAACTTATATTTATTAATATTATTTTTAGTATTTTCTGTTTGTGAAGGAGCTTTAGGATTATCTATTTTAGTTTCTATGATTCGAACTTATGGTAATGATTATTTTAATAGATTTAATATATTAATATAAAAAAAAAATGATAAAATTTATTTTTTTTTTAATTTTTATAATTCCTTTATGTTTTTTAAGTAATATATTTTGAATGGCTCAAATATTATTATTATTATTAATATTTTTTCATTTATTTATAAACATAAATATTTTTATATTTAATTATTTTAGATATTATTTAAGAGTTGATTTAATTTCTTATGGGATAATTTTATTAACAATTTGGATTTGTATTTTAATAATTATATCTAGAGAAAATTTATTAAAAATAAATTTTTATATTAATTTTTTTTTATTTAATATTATTTTTTTATTACTTATATTATATATAACTTTTAGAGTAACTAATTTATTTTTATTTTATTTATTTTTTGAGGGTAGTTTAATTCCTACTTTATTTTTGATTATTGGTTGAGGTTATCAACCTGAACGTATTCAAGCTGGTTTATATTTAATATTTTATACTTTATTTATATCTCTTCCTATATTGTTAGGTATTTTTTATATCTTTAATAATATAAATACTATAATTATATATATATATAAATTTTTTAATTTAAATATATTTTTATTATATTTGGTTATGATCTTAGCATTTTTAATTAAAATACCTATATATTTTGTTCATTTATGACTACCAAAAGCTCATGTTGAGTCTTCTATTTCAGGTTCTATAATTTTAGCAGGGATTATATTAAAATTAGGGGGTTATGGATTATTACGAATTTTAATTATATTTCAGCAAATTAATATAAAATTTAATTATATTTGAATTATTATTGGTTTAATTGGGGGATTTTATATTAGATTAATTTGTTTTTGTCAAATTGACATTAAATCTTTAATTGCTTATTCTTCTGTTTGTCATATAGGGATAGTATTAGGGGGTATTATAACAATAAATTATTGGGGGTTTATTGGTTCTTATATTATAATGATTGGGCATGGTTTATGTTCATCTGGGATATTTTGTTTAGCTAATATTAATTATGAGCGTTTACATAGTCGTAGATTATTTATTAATAAAGGAATAATATCAATAATACCTTCTTTAAGATTATGGTGATTTTTATTGATGGTATCTAATATAGCATCTCCAATATCTCTTAATTTATTTGGTGAAATTAGTTTAATTAATAGATTAATAGGTTGATCTTGAATTATAATTATTATTTTAATGTTAATTTCTTTTTTCAGAGCTGGGTATAGTTTATATTTATATTCTATTATTCAACATGGAAAATATTATTTAGGTATTTATAGATTTTATATAAGAGTTTCTCGTGAATATTTATTATTATTTTTACATTGATTTCCTTTAAATTTTTTAGTTTTTAAAATTGATTATGTAATAATTTGATTATATTTAAATAATTTAATAAAAATATTGATTTGTGGTATCAAAAATATGATTTAATCATTTTAAATAATAAAAAATATTTCTATTTGTTTTTTAAGTTTTTTTTTTTTTTTTTTTTTAAGTTTAATTAATTTTTTTTTAGTTATTTATTTTATTATGGAAAATTTAGTTATTTTTATTGAATGAGAAATTATTTCTTTAAATTCTTGTATAATTGTTATTTCTTTTTTATTTGATTGGATATCTTTTTTATTTATGATATTTGTTTTATTAATTTCTTCTGTTGTTATTTATTATAGAAAAAGTTATATAAGTTCTGAATTAAATTTAAATCGTTTTATTATTTTAGTTTTATTATTTGTTATTTCTATGATATTATTAATTATTAGACCTAATATTATTAGAATTTTATTAGGTTGAGATGGTTTGGGGCTAGTTTCTTATTGTTTAGTTATTTATTATCAAAATGTTAATTCTTATAATGCTGGTATATTGACTGTTTTATCTAATCGTATTGGGGATGTTTGTATTTTAATAGTTATTTCCTGAATAATAAATTATGGTAGATGAAATTATTTTTTTTATTTAGATTTTATTTTTGATTTTAATAATAGTAGTATTATTATCTTAATAATTTCTGGTTTAATTATTTTAGCTGCTATAACTAAAAGTGCTCAAATTCCTTTTAGTTCTTGATTACCTGCTGCTATAGCAGCTCCTACTCCTGTTTCTTCTTTAGTTCATTCTTCTACTTTAGTTACTGCTGGTGTTTATTTATTAATTCGTTTTAATTATATACTATTAGATACTGTTTTTTTAAAAATTTTATTGTTATTATCTTGTTTAACTATATTAATAGCTGGTATTTTTGCTAATTATGAATTTGATTTGAAAAAAATTATTGCTTTTTCAACTTTAAGACAATTAGGTTTAATAATAGGAATTTTAAGAATAGGTATACCTGAATTAGCTTTTTTTCATTTATTGGTTCATGCTATATTTAAAGCTCTTTTATTTATATGTGCTGGTAGAATTATTCATATAATAAATGATAATCAAGATATTCGTTATTTGGGAGGAGTAAGAAATTTTATTCCTTTAATTTGTTTAAATATAAATATTTCTAATTTAGCATTGTGTGGAATTCCTTTTTTTTCTGGATTTTATTCTAAGGATTTAATTTTAGAGATAATATGTTTAAGAAATTTAAATTTATTAATTATAATTATATTTTATTTTTCAATAGGTTTAACTTTATTTTATACTGTTCGTTTAGTTATTTATTTAATAGTTAATGATTGTAATTTAATTTCTATTTATAATTTATTTGATGAAGATTATATTATATTAAAAAGTATATTTGTATTATTATTTATAAGATTAATTTCAGGAAGTTTTTTAAGTTGGGTTATTTTTTCTTACCCTTATATTATTTATTTACCTTTTATTTTAAAGATTTTAGTTTTAAAATTTATTTTTTTAGGTATTTTTATAGGTTATTTAGTTACAAAAATTAGTTTAAATTATAATAGAATTTTATTAAGTATATATTTATTAAGAAGTTTTTTTATAACTATAATATTTATACCTTTATTATCTACTTATAGATCTATTCATTATTTATTAAAATTTGGTAAGAGTTTATTTATTTATATTGATTTAGGATGAAGAGAATTATATGGAAGTTTAGGTATAATAAAAATATTAGGAAATTATTCTAATTATCATCAAATTTTTCAGTTTAATAGTTTTAAGATTTATTTATTTAGATTTTTTTTATGATTTTTTATTTTTATACTAATTTTTATGTTAATAAATTA